>JAQIWP010000267.1:0-30572 GCA_034695525.1 Euzetes globulus
CTCTCTCTCTCTCTCACACGCTCTCTCTCTCTCTCCCTCCCTCTCTCTCTCTCTCTCTCTCTCTCTCAAAATCCAGTTTTTGAATTATTATAAGACTTGAGAAGTGAAGCTGTTTTTAAGGTCTAAGAAAAAGTGATTATAATAGTGGGGTATTTCGTGTAGTGGAGTCTCGATTGAGTCTTAACTCTCAACACAAAATTAAATGGAATTTCTTCATGAAAAAGGCTATTCTCTGTTCTGTATGGGACGGAGGGGTGAATATATTTTATGCGTTATGTTTGATATCATAATAACTTGGAAATTCAGGATTTTATGGCCTCTTCTCTATTATGCTGACTATAGTGAGTGAGGAGTAGTATTTCAATGATTTATTCTTAATATTATACATCATTTTAAATAAATATCTCCAACAAAAACTTGAAGCTCAGCCAAAATCATAGCACAGAAGAACTACAATTTTAGTCAAGATTTTCATCTTTCAAAGAAATGGCAAATATTTTTGCTCGATTACATTTTGTCTTCAATAGAAGCAAATAATACCGAAAGGGATTAACGAAAAATATTTAAAATGTGAACAGAAAAGACTCAGCAAAGTATGAAATATAGTTCCCAGAAATGAGTTAAAGAAAACCGATTGTTATGAAGATTTTTGGGCCAAACCTATGAGACTAACAATTAAGAGGATTAAACACAAAAACACAGAATAAATAGAAGTTTCGCCTTTTGTTTGAAGGCATGAATTATAGCCAATGTTATCATAATTATTGATATAATTTTTATTTGTGTTTTGCGAACAACACTTAAGCATAGATTGAATTTGAAGACAAAGAAGTTCTTTGAAAAAGTCTGGCGATTGTTGTCTCAATTCATATTGGGTTAGAAGACTACACCTGCGATACTAATTCGACAATTGGTTGCGCCAGTATTAAGGCGTGCGATCCAAACGTCAATTTATTTGCCGACACAACCGACGCAAACATAAACCCAAATGAAATTTATTCTTCAGGAATAGTCTTCTGAAAAGTCTATTTTCCTCTTCTAAAGAGCAAAGAATGAATGCAAGTATATCTATGTATATGAGTGTGTAATATATTGCACTCATATATATATTGTGAAGGCATTGAATGGTAACTGAAAACACAGCAACACTTCAGTAATGACAACATTTTATTCTCCGATAGCTCTTTAAAAGCATAACTAATTTTATTGCTTTCGATAAGTTTTGCTGTTTTTTTGGTTCCAACCATTTCATGAATAACATTATGAAACGAATCCTATTTTTGCGAGTTATGGACGGAATAAATGCTAGAAAATGTTTTTGAAGACTCAATCATTTGCTTGTTTAGAATCGAGTGAAAGTTAAACGACATTTAAAGGCTATAATAAAGGAGCGAATCATAAACAAAAACAACAAATGACATGAGAATATAAAATATTAAATATAATAGGCCGGTGTTATGAATGGGTAGGGGTGCAGGTGTTTTCATTAAACATAGTAATTGAACAAAGAATAAGGTTGGGATAATCAGTTTGAAGCAGAAATTTTTGCCATTTTTTACTATAAAATCTTAATAAATAGCTTTGAGGGCTGAGGAGACACAGGAATTCACTGCGCGAAAGGCATAACACACATAACAACAACAGTATAACACTTACAAGACTTGAGGCGCTGATGATATGTCAAAAATTTTAAACAGCCTTTCACTCGAATAATGAATATTATATACATAATAGCCATAATATTTCACTCAATTTTCTAATGTTTTTCTAGCGATTACTTGCATTCAATTTGAATAAATTAACAGATGATTAGTTGTTTAATCGATTCGATGCAAATTTGCAGCAATGAAAGAGTTGTTTGCACTCATCTATCTATTCATAGAATATTGCTCTCTATTATCGATTAATATCTTTTCTCAACAATTAATTTTGCGAAACACTTGAATTAATATTCAATGAAATATTGTTTTTCTGCATTAAAAGGATGTTTTCAAACACTTTTACAGTCTGTTTGATCGCAACGATTGCATCTTTTTTTCCAGAAAAAAAAACTTCAAGAATGTTATCCTGTGTTCAGAGCGAGTCATTCGAGTCGGAGACCAGTCTTTTCTATCACGAAATCGTCTGCAATGAGACATTTGAAGCAAAATCAGTGAAATTCCTTCATTTTTTGTTCACAACAAATGCTCAGAACTTTTTTAAAGAGCAATTTAAAGACAGACAGACACAGAAACATAATTCTTATATCAATCCATCTTTTTTTCAGTCAAACGCTGAATAAGAAACTTATTATAATATCTGTGAAAATAACTCAGATTTTAAACAAACAAAGAAAAGAAAACATGGATTTGTCGATAAGGAAATGTAAGGTCTTGTGCGCCAAAATTCAAAGCTAAGAGCAATTAAAATAGAATTAGGCAACAAATGCCACAAATGGATATAAATCGATATTTAATGATAATTATTATTTGGCTATCGATAGGTAATCATTAAAGACATTAGCGATCTGACCAAATATCGACAAAATAGCTATTCTGTTGGTGGGGGCCGATACTAAAAACAACAGATGAGTAGTGAACGGCCAGTGATATAACATTAAACAGAAGTGTATATAATATTCTTGGCAATACCAAACAGAAATTATATTTGCGAAGAGCTTTTCTCCTCAGTTTGTAAATAATGGTCTCTCTATTTGAGAGTTGATATACGAATCACATGATTCTAGTTTGGGCTGAGGAAAGGCAACCAGAAGTGGAGGAATGAGGAGTCAAAAGTCCAATCGATGTTTCGTGTAAATTATGCCATCAGTCGAAAGCAAAGAAATGAACAAAACTTTTTACCAAACACTGTATTAAACACATTGAAAGACACGTTTCGCTATTCAAATAGGCTTTGCAATGGTTTTCATATCATATCATATCTTAATTAGAGTGCATTCCTTGAAAACCGAAACCAATATTTTTCAGCCTTTCATACAACTTGTGAGCCATTAGTTTCTCGAATACGTTCAGAATTATATTCAAAGTTCTTTTGAAAGTTTATGCAAAAATCATATAATTTGCATCTGTTTGAAAACTTTTGGATCGCTTAGCAGAGAAACTGTTCTGGATAACTAAGTATTTTATTCTTCTGAGTATTTATTCAAATTTCAGGTCAAATGAAGTGCTTTAACTGAGTTCAGAGGCTTTCGAGTGTTGAGACTCTTCAAGTCATCAAATATCAAACACTTGTTTGGGAATAAAACAAATAAATAAATGAACAAAAAAATGTTATATTTATTTGAAACGAAATGATTTTTTCTTGTGATCTGATCGCGAATTCAACTAAAAAAATCTGAAATAACTATTATATTGAACTTCAGAGGAAAGAAGTGGAGAAAAAATGTTCCGAAACTTTCAAAGAGCAGTCAGTTATAACTTAAGTGAAGTCAAGTTGACGTTCAATACATAACTTCATATTATGAGAGCCCCAATCAAGAAGTAGTAGAAATGTTTTTCATATAATTTTTTGGCTGCAAAGCAGAAGCAAAAAAGTTGATTGCCTTCAATGCTATGTTTTTATTCAAATATTTTTGTCACAGAAGAAGATGCGATACGCCTTTGCACGACATATCAAATATTTAAGCATTACCTGCCGTCAGTAGGAAATATATATATTATTATTGCTTCCAATGCTTTTTTATACCTATTTATAATATCAGGTATTTTGTGGCTCTCATAAACCGAAACGATAGACAATACATACGACTCGCAGAAAGAAAAATAGTGGAGATCTTAAGAAAAAAACTGAGAGAAGGAAATAAAAAAAACTATCGAAACTATTCTTGAGTGGAATAGCCCCACAAAAGACACATTTGTTGAAAGCAAATCTGTAGTGAGTCGAAGTCTCAGTCCCTTTCAGCGAAAATAGTTTTAAAACCGATTTTCACAAAATGTGGAAAACGATTATACATTGAGTAAACTGTACTTTGAATAGAAGAACAAACGTTTTCCAAATTTAGTGAAAATCGGGTTTAAAAGTATTTTTGTTGAAAAGAACTCAAGTAATACAATGTACGCCAACGGCTCATTCCTATGGCACGTCGTTAGGACAGATTTACTTGTCAAGGGAGTGTCAATCCGTTCGTGAGCGCTTCTAAAGACCTATACGTCACAATGCACTAGGACGTCTAACTGGTCTTAAGATTTACTCTTCTACCAACAGTTAGTAGAAGACTGTTTACAATAGAAGTGAGTGTCAAAGCCCAGTGTAGGGACAGTTGTATAGGTCATAGCGCTCACGCATGAATTGACACTCCCTTAAGAAGTGAATCGCTTCTAAAGAAGTTGTCCCTTGAAAATGAGCTCTACTGCCACAAATGCTGCGGCTATGGCGCCAGGATCGTCTACTAATTCCTCGTCGGCAATGGCTTTGTTTCAAAGATAATCGCAAAATAACTTCAATAAAAGTCAATAGAAATGTCTCTATTTTTATATAAAACAGCGTTTCTTATATCAAATAAAACTGTTTAACGAAATGGTTATCAAAAACTAATAAATTTTATTCTAGTTTTAATCAGGGATGGCCAAAGGAACAGATTATAGGATGATCTAGGGTAGGCTAGGGTAAAGTGACGCACGGAAATAAGAACAGGATGCGGCCATCTTCACTTTAGACAAGTTTATTTCCGATGATTTTAAGTTTAATTTAAATTATACTCATTGAGTTGCCTATTATTCAAATTCCAAGATTAATTTCTTGAAATAAGGAATAAACTGGCAGATTATTGGTCACAATATGCAATGACTATATTTTAGCCGACATCCATAAAAAAAATCCAACTTTAACAACAAAAATGCCTGTTTGGGGTTCCAAGTGTATTTCGATTGTACCGGGTTTGTATCTTCGAAACACACCTTCAAACATTTCTGGTTCTAATGAATATTACTCCAAATGTGATGAAAACGACAAACTTTTGAGAAACATTTTGGTTGAATGGCTTTGTTTTTGATCCGACAGAAAAAGTCAATTGTTTTTAAACCCGAATCAAAACAATGCTTCAAATCAACTGATGTTTGACTAAACTTTCGATAAAATCAAACAAAACTCTTACTTTGAAATAGCAGTCGATGTGAGGATCAGATGAATAATCGGCAGAATATTGTGGTAAATGATAATCAAAACAAATCACATCTTCAGATAATTAACTTCAGACGACTATTTAAAATTTAGCAAAACTTTTGGAGTTGAAGTGTATGGTCTGTTCTGTGCACACAGTCTTCACATCTGATTTAGAACTCTTCGCTCTTCACATTCAGTAGACCTGAATCCAGAGCTGACGGAGTGTGCGCTCAATCACTAAATGCATCTCTCTTTGAGATTCACCAAAGGTTTGCAACAGGTTTTGTGCCTCAACTTCAACAAAATTGTACGCAGATGTGTCTCACACACAAATAACTTATTTTCCCTAATGGCTACCAATTGTCCGCCATTTTTTTCAGAAATAATCCTAACTTGTAAAAATGTGTAAACTGGATTTGGCTTAATATACATGTAATTGCTGCAAGGTTACTAAATTTAAGACAATTTAGCCGGAAATTGCGTCATTTGAAGCTAATTTAAGAACATTAAAGATGGCTTAAAGATGGCGGCCAATATATATATATATGTCCTACACATCAGAAATATTTTCCATTATTATAGGGGAGGGTAAAATGGCCGACGAAAGTAGTGACCGGAAAATACTATTTTCTCTTAAAATAAACTTATTTGTGGTGTTTTAAGCCTAAATTTGCTTAATTATGTTTTAGTTAGAATATTCTGCAAGTTTAAAGACTAGATTCCTTAAAATAAAAACAAAATGGATAGATTTTTGGCCGACATTACCAAAACAAAACAAAATTTACCCAAAAAAAATTGCCTGCTAGCTTCGCTAGATGAAGCCTTGGGGGGGGTGTAGGGTTTATTTGCAGTAGACGAGGGGTAACGAAATACAGCCACCTTTGTTCTTAATTAAGTATGTGATGGGATTCTGAAATAGTCACTTTATCCATTTCTACTCCTTATTTAGAATAGCCAAGTCCGTCAAATTAAGAGCTCTGATGTTGAGATTTTTGTTGTAATCCTTATCTTAGTTAATTTAGACCAATTTGAGCAAAATATAAACAAAAAAGAAAGTTTAACTGAATTAAATAGACAAGGAGTCGAGCGCAGGTCAGCGGTTGGAGCGCTTGAGTCGGTCGTCGGCCGCTCCCCTACACGACATTCTTTCTGACTTTCTTTTCAAGAGAAAAATTGTTGCGCTTCTCATGAATATCATATATACCGACGTCTCTGAAAACCAACAGTTAGTGATTGAGTCGTAAAAGATTTCATTCCATTTGAAGACGAAAAAAGTTGTGAGCCGTCACTTTTCAACCCCTCGTACCAGGATTTTGTCAAAAGTACCTTACTACATTTCCTTAGAAATTAAGACAAACGCCACATGACACAAGTCGATCCTATGTATGAATAGTTCTCTCTTAAACTTAGTTTGATTACACCGGGGTATATGAAGGCGAGTGATTTCAAATTTTGAAGTGAATATCTCGAAAACTATCTAAAGTAGTATAAAATGATAAAACTAGCTCTTAAAAGTACTCCAGCTCTATCAAATACTAATAAAGAGTTTTAAAAATTATTAGACTACGAGACGGTCACTATTCACCTACCAACTCTAGATTTAAAGAGACAGTGTAAACAACAAAAATATATCGGTGTAGTCATCACAAAGAATATAGGGAATAAACAGCCCTTTAAACGTCCCTTTAAATATGAAATAGTTTGAGTGCTCTCTAATACGTAACATATTTGTACTCAAATATTGTTTTCGTATACTGGCATATATAGGTAACAATTGGAATTATCCTAGAAGGTGGCGCCGAAAATTCACTCCAATTCTAAAAGTATGTTCACATCCTTTTCAGGGTTGTTTTTCAATCCAGTAATGATTTTTTCTAGCACTGATACAAGCGCTAGAATTTTGGACAATCAATCCTATTATTAAATGAACAAAAAATATTGCGGCAATAAATCGAAAACAATTAATTGATTTGTTTGTCAAAAGATTAAAAAATAATTATCTGTTAATTATGTGGAATAGACTCGAGTTTGGAGTCAACACAAATTGAGTGGCCGTAAGAAAAGGCGAGTAAAAAACAGAGCCTTTTCTGAGTTGTTTCGCACATCAGTTCGTCTGCGAAACTAAGAAATATGCTGTAATATAGACATTACGGGATGTAAGGCTCTAATCATCGCAATACACGCCGCTGTTCGCTACCCCTCCAATAAATGCCTGACCTCATAACATAGCGAAGAGCAGCACCACATTAACAGAGGGAAGAGGCGATCAGAGGAGAGAGCACAGATAGGGAGAGAGGCCACCATCAAACATGATTCGCCTTTTCTTCTTATATTCAACCATCATTAGAACTCTGGATCTTAAGAATAGAGTCATTTTCTAATAATATTATTATTATATAAGAAGATAACTATTTATTAGAATAACTTTAGGCAGTCATAGAGGAGCACAGAATAAGAGTAAGAGTGAGATATAAGAGCCCAGAGAATGCTATTCCAGTTTACGTTTCTAATGATATCTGTTGTCATTGAAGCCTAAACTTTAGCTCATAATTGAATATCATTACAAACTTAAGACGAAAAATATTTTTGAATAATTTGGACTTTAAAGCCGTCTTTTAATAGTTTTTGAATATAAACTCCATGTGTGGCATAAATTACTATATTTGCTATCATTTAAATTATTTCTTTATTTTTTTGCACATATTTTTTCACTCTAACAGACAAAGTGATAGTTTTTCACATTAAAGATGAAAATCGCTTTTTATTCAACGACTTGTATAACGAAAATTATTTTAATCATCTGTTTAGAGACCAAATCATTTTCTAATGGTTTTCATGAAATTATATGTTTTTTTGAATAACAGTGTTATGTAATTGTTTTGTATTTACCGAATACTGAAATTCACAAACAGAATATAATTTCATCTATTTTTTTAGTTAATGACTTTATTTAAAAGAATTTTCACTCAATTAGAGCCCTTTCGTCTGTTCACTCCTTCCCCTCCTCTAGTTTTTCGCCTTATGTTTGTCTCTTATATTAATTGAGTTCTTTTAAAGAGTAAGAAAATTCTTGTTTCAGAGCTAAAAGTGAAAAATAAGTGATTTAATGATAAAAATTTTCTCTAAATTTAATGACTGGATAAATGTTTTCACTGAAAAATGGGAGAAAATAAGTCTCGTATCACAAAACCTCTCAGAAACTATTAGTCAAAGAATTTCCTTTTTTCAATTTACAGAAAAAGATCACTTAATTTTTGATACGAATATTTTTACTGAAAATTCTCACTAATTTGCGAATATATTTTCTTTCTTTATATTTGATGTTCGCTTATTTCAAAGCAAAATATCTTTCAAGAAAAACATACTTTGAGTCAACGAAATGTTTTAACACTTGAGTGTCCGGTGAGAAGTATGGAGGGGGAGAAGAAGGGAGGGAGGGAGGGGAAGCAGAGCGTCTGAAAACACTCTATTAATGGCCTGCGAGTTGTGATAGTCCTGGAGAATGTTAATGACTTTAACACAACTCAATTCTACCTTGGCAATAGTGTTCCCGACTATATTTTACGCGTTGGCAAACAATTAGTAACTGTTTTCGTCGATACATCACTCAAACCCCCCATAGAGTGGAAATTGTGTTCACAATGAAAGACAGAGATTGGAGGAGAAGTGAAAAAGAAAATTATAGACAAAAAAAGTTATGACCAAAAAAGTGGTTAAAACACTAAAACTAATGATTACATTAGTCTCTCAAGTCTTGTCAGTGTTTCTCATTCTCAACAAACGAATCGGTCGGTTATCGATAGTTCACAGAATAAGTACAACACTTTAGGCTTTAAAATTCAAGACCGAAGCTCAGAATAAACTGACAATTATTGCAATGATTTATCTTTTCGTCGGATTATAGAGATGTTTAAGTCATACAAAGGGAACAACAAAGTCATCGTTGGCTGTGCTCTCACTTAGCTTAAGGCAATTCATTGAAATTGGATTCGGTATCGACTGTTGGCAACACTGACTAACTATACTATAATTTTGTTGTTTGCACTCAAATTTCTGTCCATTTTATTATTTGAATTTCACAAATTCTGTTTCCTCTCTTCCGAATAATTTACGGTCAATAATATGCGTCCAGTCCTTCAACTTTGAAGGCAAACTACTCTATAATTGTGGAATTGATGCACATTGCAGTGGTGGTGGTGGTGGCGCAGGGCAGACCCCAGATGGGGTAGTGGTTATTCGCAAAATTTAGGGGGTAATCTCAAAACCTCATCAGACATATTATCAGTGAATATACATAATGTTAAACTTTTTATGCAAAAATATATAAGTAGGGAGAGTCTGGCCAAGCTCAAACTTAAACTATACCCACTCCTATGGCCAACCCTGGAGTGGAACAGTGACGAGGCTCATAGTTATTGCTTTTCGGTCAAAATAATAAAGCAATTATAGTAGAGGTCATTCGTGTCAGCAATAATTGCAACTTATTTTCCAAACAAATTCTCTTTTCATTCAAATTGTTATGCAATCAATTGAGTCATTCATTTGACTTCGAGACTGAATGCAATCAATCATTAAATAATAGTTAAAATTGAAAATTATTTAATTAATTAATGGATGACTTAATTAAACGAAACCTTTGATAAGAGTTTAGATATTTATGCTTTGAGTTAAAAACGAATGAATGAACTTATCTTTTAGATGAATATTCTTATGAATATCTCCTGTGGTTTGTTTTACCAGATTTTGGGCACTCATGTCAGAGTCAGCGTTTGCCCAGCCTTGAGTCCTGTCCCCTCATGACAGCAGAGGCTGCATTGGCAGTTCAGGTCAATTATTGGTGGCAGACTCACTAGTGATGGCTTCGGGGCTCTCAGTCATTGCAAATAATCAAAACCAAGTGAACCCATCGTTAAGGCCTTCAGTCAATCGCTCAGAACTGGATCTACTGGTTATCATTGGTTTGCATTTTTTTGGCAAATTTCTTCGCATTTGTATTACAACAACAGTTGTGTCCGAAACTAATTGTTTTGAGTCGAGTCCTGTCACTGTGTTTTGTTTGCTTTACATAATTCATAAATAAATGTTTGGCTCAATAAACAAATCAAATATTAACTCAAAATAGAAAACAGGTTTAAAACCCGATTCTAATGAAATAAAATACCGATAATTGACTAATTGTTTCATTTAAGTTAAAACCAGACAATTAGTCACATGTTATGACTTATTTTCTACATCAAAGACTCCAATAAACCATTTACTTTACAAAGATGGCCAGGGAGTCTAAACAATAACCAGGATTTTATTTACTAGTTTTCTTTAAAATTGATTCAATGATAATTTGAACTAGCTTAATTCAAGTGTAGAATACCAGCTAGGCATATTTTGCTAAATGCCTGCTCATTAATAAACCATTAAAATAGGGATTTATTTTAGAATTTTTATTTAAAATCTCAAATTGAATAACAGATATAATATCATATCATATAAAAACGTTTTGCGAATATTTCCTATAAATTGAGAAAAGGTTTTTAAAATCGAAAGAATCAATAAATTAAACGAAAAGAATATTCACTAAACAAAAGAATGAATACATTATTTGTTTGAATGGAAGAGAAGCCAAATTCAATGATCCGAAAGTGATTTAACACAAAGAAAAGCATAAAATATAAGCAGAAAACGAAAGGTTTTGGCCTTTCTTTCAAAAACCTTAAAAACGAGTGAAAAAAGCTCAGTTCGTTGTCATTTCGGCGAAACATTTCTTTTTTGTGCCTTTTTTATGATTATTACATTATTTTTGAAGAAACGAAACCGAAAACAACATAACAATTATTATTGGCGAAGAATTATTTGAATGTTAAGCCGTTTTCATGTTTTGCGTGTTTATTACCGAATAGATTGTGAGCAAAACTATTGGCCAAACCATTATCCATACCTTTATTTTGCATTAGTTTTTATTTTCTTAACTTTTATTACTGTTTTGCTGTTCAATGAGTTTGAAACCAATCGATGTCTTCGAAGGCAATAAATAATTGGAATATTTTTTCCACTCTTTTTAGGAGTCTTTTCACTTGTCTTCAGTTAGAGTTTAAATTTTTTATTTATTCTTCAAAGTTGTCATTGAAATAAAATTTAAGTGCTTTTTGTGCTTCTCTTTCAGTTGGACTCCGATTTTGTTGATAAGGTTTTTGAATCAATTGTATCAACGCTTCAACTGTTTGTTGATCTTCTCTAACAGCCACTGATTTCATGCAAAATAAGAGAGAATTTAATTTAATGCAAACAAAAGTCATTTAATATCAGAAGAGTTTTGAATAACAAAATATATGCAAAACATTGGGTGCAGTTATTATACAATTATTCAAATCATTGTCAGTTTTATTGCAATGCTTTTTATATTCGGAATAATTTTTATGTTAATTGAGTGGATTGAGTGGATTCCCAAATGAAACGGAATTTAAATAAGTTATTAGTTTAGAGATTACATAATTGAGAACAAATTGATCGCATCCTTCAATTAAACGCCAATTTCTAACCAATTTTTGGTCAATAACTTTCCCAAAATTTTATTTTAAAAATTGACTTCCATTATGAGAGTAAACCGAATTTTAATGATTAATTCATTTAAAACCTAAATTGCATATCAGTTTGGCTGTTGATCGCAACGCAACAAATAATAGGTCTGACATCAAACTCTTAGTTAATAATAATAATAATAATGAAACAAACAAATGCTCGTATAATTTATTTTGGTTAGAAACAAGGATGGTCAAGGAAGGCAAGGTTGATTAAACATTAGCAAGAAACAAAAAAAGAATATAGCAATGGGCTTTTAGAAGAGCAATTATAGATGGTTTCAACTAAAGCTGAAGGTGTTGTGCGTCTCTGACTTTAAAAATATGATTTGAAAATGAGATGCCAAAAATGAGTTTTTGGGCGATTGACTCACAAAACAAGTCGTGATTACAGTCTGACTGGACTTCAATACTCATTGAATTTATTGCCAAAAAGTAGAAGAAAAGACTTAAAAGCAATTGAAATGAAAAGTAAAGAAAAGTCAGACTCGAAATCGAGACAAAACTCATGACTTCGAGATTTCGATTATGATTTATGTCATCAAATATAGAGATATTCTGCTCATAACAAATGTCTTGTGTTTTCACATTAAATGTTTACCGAAAATAAGTTACAAAATAGGAAAGAAAAACAAAAACAAAGAAAAAAAATAATGAATTGATTTGCATTCATAAGTATAGCGTAAAAGTGAATCTCAAATAAGAGATAATTATTTTTCTCTCTTCGAGTACAGGATTTTTCGCTTCACTTATAATTTTTCTTCTGTTTTGGCACTAATATAATACTCGATATAATTTATGTATTATATGTGACACGAATTGATAATTATTTATTCAAAAAGGACTGACTCCTCGCCACTCAGCTCTTGGAGTCTTAATATAGAAATTTTCAAATTATTACTTAAATATTATTCTTCGACTCCAATGATATACCGATGGCTTGAAAGTTAAAATACTTGAAAAGATTAAGCCATTTATTGGTTCACTTAACTGAAGAGAAAAATTTCAACAAATTAGTCTTAGAGGAGAATATCTGAAGCTTTAATCGAATAAAAATTTTAAAAACTCATAAATTATGAATATTCAAAAAATTGAAGTCATTCCGATTGAAAGCAGAAATCAATCTCAAAGGGCTATCAATTTTGAACTTAAGACCAAAATTGAAAATTAAAACAAACATAATGTGAGAATCAGTGAAGTTAAGGCAAAAATAAATACATTTTGAGTTCAAATAAAACATTTGCGTAAATTATGACAAAATTGATATCCTTCACAAGTTTATGAACTTCAAAGGCCTTAAGTAAAGCCCACTATTTTAAAACCAATATCAAGTTTAAATTGAAAAAGAACATTATTTTTGGAAATTAGCGTTAAATTGAGAGAAAAATTCTTAATTATTTATGACTTGATTATGACAAATGAAAAATAGGCTCAATTTATAATTTTCCGCATAACATCTAAAATCAGATTTATCTGACTTAAGACGGCTTTTCACGAAATTTTAGAACAAAATCAAAGGAAAGCTCTTAATAATTGTTGGACATTCAGTTTAAATTGTTTCTCGGTATAATTCCATCTAAATTCAGTTTAAATCAGGAGTACATAAAAAGTGGTTAAACCCATCCTTCAAAAATTGATGGTTCAGAATTTCGATACTCTTGGTTTTGATCTCTTCTTTGTTAACTCTGCTCAAAATGAACAGAAGAAAAGCAATAAACGCAATTATATAATTTGCTGTCGAATTTTAAATTGATCGAGCAAATACTAATTTCAATGGAGAGATATCTAGTGCATCTCTAATAAGAAAATAAAATAAAATGAAAACAAAATCAAATGATTAAGAAAAATAGCACATATTTATAGTTATAGATAATATTGAATCGATAGCTAACATAATATTATGATTTGAAATAATGCGGAGTGAAATGGTGAGAAAATGGCAACAGATCTTAAACAGATAAGTCTAACCACTGCTTTATTTGAATATTACAGAAATGATTGCTGTCGTGTAAGTCAGTGCCGATAATTACAGCGGTTTAACAACTTTGACAATTAAAACGATTTCAACATTCACTACAATACTCATTAGGAGAAGACTCAGAAAAAAGATAATAATTTAAATTTACGCCACTCTTAACAGATATCTATAATTTTGTTAATGCACTCAATATTTAAGCAATACTTCTGACAATTATGCATAAGATATGAAATATTTGAAATATGGAAATACTTCAAAAACCATAATTAAGTTGACGAAACACAAGATATGGATTCCGGATATTATAATCATTTGACGTTTGCTTTAAACCATTTAATTACTGTTTATTTCGCAAACGAGACGCTTATCATTCGGTTCGGTTAATACAATGACGTTCACGACAATACTCCGTGGCTTAAGCTATAACAAGTTCATTTGTTTGAGGCAATTTCTTGGAGTTTTGGGTTGGAGAGCTATAAACTGCACACCACTGCCTTAAGAATATTCTTTTTTGACAATAAATCTTTTGTTAATAAAGTAGACGATAAAAGAAATGACATGTCTATTATTAACTTTATGATTTGTTGCCATCAGTATTCAAATTTAATGTCTTAATTTTATTCATAAATTTGCTGGCATTTTATCAAATTTTAATTAATATCTTAGAAATGATCCCAGTTGAACTACAGATCATAGAGATTAACAACTGAGGGAAAGCCCTATCTTTTTGATTAGAGTTAGTCAATGATTTATTTTCAAATGGGATTCGTTTGCGTTTTCAATATCAGCAAAATTTTCTTATATAAAAAATGCAGGTTTGGGTTCAAATGAACTTCAATTAGAGATTCAACTCTTGAAATATATTAATTGGATTCTGACAGACATAACCAAAACATAAGTGAGAGTCGTGTGAACACTGATTACGGTTTGCAAATGACTTTGGATAACAAGAAAACTGTTATCACTGGTCACTAATCGAGGAATGTTTGCAACACAACAGTTGCAATCAATTTGAATAACAAATTCATTACTTAAATCATCATTAATTTGCTCATTAATGACATAAATAACACTCTTCGGGCAATTCTGGACCAGTTATTTAGTGTCCGACTCATTTTGAATGTTGAGGAATTGAGGGATGTGCAATCTGGCAGGATCACTTTAACGGAATGGGTAGGGAAAATGAGCAAAAAACATGAAAATAGTTATTGAATAAACTGAATGTTATGGCAATTACGACAATACGTGTGAATAACATTCAAAGGAGATTAAGACTGAAAAAAGTAATAAAAGTTTTATCGCTCGAAAAATTCGTGAAGTAATAAATAGTTGAGTTTAGGAAAAAACAATAACAATAATTTCCAACAATAATTAAACTGCGCTCAGCCCATTCCAAATGTTGTAAAAGGACATACCTGAGTGGTATCCAACGAATTGGTGGCGATTATCCGATCGGAGTCCCCCGAAAATATTCCGAACATTTTCTTTTGCTCCTAAAACGAGTCGAAGTTATACTCATTTTATTATTTAAAAGAAAAATAAAGAAATAATGAAATAAAAGTCATTCTGATTTTATGTTAAGATAGAAAAGTGGATAATTAGGGACAGATGGCCGTCAAAATTGAAAGCATCCCTCAATTCTACTATTCCTTATCGATATATCATTTGTTTTTATCGAAATAAAAATTCTTTTAAAACAGGATTTTGGCGAATATTTAATGACTTTCGAGAGTGAAGTGTCTTTGAAGTCAGGTTTCAAATGATTTGAGATTAAAAAATTGTTTCAATAGTTTATTAATTAATTGATGAGATAATGAGGGAAACTACTGAAATGGGAACTGATAGCAGCCATACCTTTGTTGTGATTTTGATTTTAAGTCTGTCATCAGAAACGGACATTTTTCCCAAGTTAGTCCATAACTCAGACCAATCGCACTCCCAGTTGTTGGACATAATAGCCTTTTTAACAAGCATCAGACGTTTGTTGGTCAACATAATCAAAGTGCTGGCGCTTAGGATCCGGTGAATTAGATAAATATCTGAAGAAAACTTCCCGTTTTCCATCTCTTTTAGAATTGTGTGACCTTTCGTTGAAGTTATTGATTTTTAATCAAATATAAAAAATGTAGAAAAAGCAGTACCGATAGCATAGTGTCTGTTGTAAGGCCTGAGTTTGCCATCTTTGCCCAGATATCGGGGGAAACGCATTTGTTTGGCTTCTTGTTTGGGATCTACGGCTCGTTTTAAAGCATTTAAAGTGCCAGAAGTGAAATCTATGACACCTGTTGTCGGCTGAGCGACAATGCCGACCACTCCCTTACCTACTCCTTTAAATAGACCTTCAAAACCTTCTTCTCGGACGCCTTCAATTGGTTGTGTGATAACTCCAGTGACTCCGGCGAACACACCTTTGAATAGATTTTTGCCGCTCTCAGCAAAACCGACTTTTCTATTAAGTCTTGAACGCCGTTCGCGTCTAAACTTGTCATCCATTGAGAGCGCGGACATTCCTTCGCCCAAAGTGTTTGTGATACTTCCCAGAGCTCCAGCAGCTCCACCAACAACATTGGAAGCCAAAGATTTGACACCAATTTGTATGCCTTCAGCGAACTCTCCCGGCCCTTGAATAATACCCTGGAATGGCTCGTAGAAGAAATCACCCACACCTGACCACAAACACAATCAGCATAAATCAAGAAAAATCAAAATTCAAATCCAGACCTTCTTTCAATCCGAGCACAAGTTTCATAGGATTTCCAATTAAATCGAGTCCCAAAACTAATTTGTAGAACTGTTTGAGGACTTGAGTGGTGTAGTGTTTAATCACAATAGACGTCAACTCAGAGTTTTCAACCAATAGGTTCTTCCGCTCGAAATAGTCGAGGCGGAAGACGACATCATTGAATTCGGTGAGCGTGACTCCTGCCGATCGAACTATAAACTCCAGAGGCAATGGCAAATCATGGCCTCCCGAGGCGCCGCCCAATGAAAAGCTAACGTGAACTTTAAGCGGAGAGAAGTGAATGCTGTCGTAATAACTTTTTCGGGAAGACAACAGTGACTCTGATATCCTGTTCTTCTATTTAATCAAATATTTAAAACAAGAAACAAACAATGAATAAGTTATACCTGAAGAATATCAGTAATATCTTCTGCAATCAATTTGGTATTGCTCTCCTTCTTGACGGCGACGGCCAATAGCTCCTGAATAGATGACAACAATCCTCTGTCTATTTGAATGAGGAATTCTTGAATCAAAATTGAATTGTATTTAAATCGAGTAATTGTCGGCTGTTTTTGAATGATTGTCGAAAACTCGATGAAACTCTTAGGCGAGTGCTCCACAGCCACTGTTTTAGGAGGGGCTATCGGACACATCACTATTCCAAATATGTGGTCCGGCATTTGATTGTCGATTTGTAATCTATTGATTTTCATATGGCACTGGATTATATGCTCAGACATTGCCACTGATATCCAAATTCCTCGATTTGCAAGACGTCTATCATTAGAATATTTTCAAGTTTTAAAAGTTTGGTTAATGAAGATTCTAATGAATAATACCTCAATTGTCCACCTTTTGGTGCAATCATTTTAGGGCACTGGCAATCAGTGAAGTCCAATTGGAAAGAGTCATCCGAAACAAATGTCAAGTTTTCGCCGACTTTTTTGTTTAGTAAAACTTTTTGTTGAAGACATTCGATGGCATCGATTGACTTAAGGGGCAGTGATTTGAATCGTTTTCCGCCTGTCTCTCGGATTTCCCATAAAACAGAACTGAAATCAAATTCAAATAAGAGATTGGATAAGAAGGTAGTCTAAAATTAAACCTGGTAATTGCCATGTAAAGCAAGTCTTTCTTCGATTCATTGTTGACAATTGAGAGTCCGATGCCTTTCATAACGAACTCGACATTAATTTTTGGTTTAGTTATCTCTCCAGCCTTTTAACAAATCATCGAAATGTTGACAAATAAAAGTCATTTGAATTAAGGAATTGTTTACCTGAAGTGCATTTGTGGCCAAAGAATAGTCATTTGTGAACAACAAAACTCTCTGTTTTCCGTCCAGGAATGAGACCACAAACACATTCTTGATGTCCAGCAAAATATCGCACTTGAGATCAACGATCTGTTCTTCACAAATGAGATCTTCGTATTTCCAGACAAATTTGTGTTCAGCAGATGGCAAATACCAGGTGTAGAGCACAGAATGATTTGATGGAAGAGTATTCACGTATTTCTGTTCTCCTGTTTTCGAGGACCAGACCGTAACTCCTTTCTGACCGTAAATTATGGGTCCATTGAGTGTATTGACGAGCATAACCGGAGCTGATCCCTCAAAATAATCACTTAATTTGATAGTTGCGTCTGATTCACTGATGTCGATATCTACGTAAAGATACTGTCCGTCCACTCCAATCAAAGTAGAAGACGAATGACTCAAAGATAATGGCTTTAAGACAAAGAATAAGTCACTTTCAAAGATTTATAATTTGGGCTTACTTTTGAAGAGAGGGAATCAGAATTGAGCCTCAAGTAAATACTCTGATCTTTGGATTGTTTTGGCCAAAAGGCAGTGTTAGCCATACTCTCAGCTCTGAACCACTCGTCGTTGTCTTCAGAGATATCGAGAGAATTCTTTGAGATATTAACTATGGAATAGAATGGACTGATTGTCACAATTTTGCTCAAACCAATTCTCGACAATTGAATGTCAACCGAAACGTAATAATTGTATTTTCCGTTTTTGGATTTGGCGATAATATTGCCTTTACTGCCGACCACATCAATCGAGAAGCCATCCGAAAATTTTGAGTCACCAATAGATAGACATAACTTCTTCTTACAAAAGAAATTCTTCGGTTTGAAAGACAAAAGGACGGGCGTCATAACAGTGGGCGCGTGATATAAGACAGTCTCGTCATCGATTCGGTAAACCAATTGCTTGGAAGTTCTGTTGATCATCCAAAAGGGGGAAAACAGAGAAACGATAAGCGAATGGGTTTCCACTGATAGCTTAACCGCCAGGTCCAGAGAAAGGGATCTCTCGTGTGAAGGAGTTGTGAACCTCCACAGATGGACATCATTGTCATCCCCATGAGATGGAATTTTTTTGAAACAATGCCAATCCCTCTCCAAATAACCGATTAGGTTTATGGCAATTCCTAATCAGAATTGATTAATTTACTCAATCAACAAAACAAATGAATAATGCAAGACCTGTTTCTCCTAGTTTAATTGTTGAAAGGTCGGACTCTTCACCCGACTCCAGACTCATTAGTTGGTCAATGCCTTCGATGGCATAAGTTATCCGATAAGGCAAAAGATTCTTTAGTTTGACGATCGGTATTAGTCTTATTTGATGTAAAATGGATTCGGGGTTCGTTGCATTCGTGTCTTCGAAGAGAACAGACTTGTTATCCGCCCAGACTTTGACGTAAAATTTATTTTCTGGATTACTCTCTGATTTAGAGACCAGAATCAATGGCTCGGCACTAGTTTCACATAAGGGAAGACACAGTTTTCCAGAATTTCTTCTGTCGCTTGTATTCCTCCAATCAATTGTTTTGTCACTAAAGGCGTAATCGTCTGATGGCTTCACTTTCAGTTCACAATTTTCACCTAATTTTGAACATTTGTTGACAACATATAATGCAATTCAATTGAATAATTATAAAACAAACCATAGACGGCATCCATCGGCAGTTCCAAAATTGATAGAGGTTTGACTCGACCCAAAAGGGTTGGATTATCGCGTTTGAGGCAAAAAATATCGAGGGATGTATTGAATTGATTGACAATTTGTGCGTTTGATTTGAAGGTAATTGTTTTGGTAAACGCGTCGATATCCTCGACTTCAACGATCCATTTCCAGAACTCATTGCTTGGATATGACTTCTTCGGCAAATTATAACATCTTTAGAGACAAGCGATCGCTTAATATTAGACGAGGTTTAGAGTAAGAGTAAGGCTTACCTAATGACATGTCCGTGACATGTAATGCGACGGAGAATCTCATTTTCATTGCTGACCATAACTCCGATATTAAGCTCCACTTCTTTGATATCAGTGGCGATGAGAGCACACTCTTCGCCAGTATTAATCAAAAGCGTTTCGTTTTCTATGGATTTGACTTTAGATTTGTTATTCAGAGAACAGATTTTAAGACTAGAGTTGGAAAGAAATAAACGCAAATCGATGCCTAAGAAATTGCGGACAATCACTACATTATCTTCTTTTGCGGGCAGTTGTTTGGCGATGGCGTTGGCAAAGGCCTCATTCAGTGAACTCAATACATCTATTGATGTCTTAGTGATTGTCGCTTCTAACTGTTCATTAGATTCCAATTTGACGTCAATTCTTCCATTTTCTTCGAGTAACACATTTATTTGGAAATCCCAGGGATCCAATTTACCTTGATTGAAACAAAACTCTTAATTAAACAAATTTTTATATCTTGGATTTAATGAATACCTTCAATGGGTTCTATGAGTGGTTCCCAAAAGAAATTGTTTTCATTGTAATAATCAGCGATTAGAGAACAGTTAGCGGTAAGGGATTTATAACCGACAAGTTTTCCGTGAAAATAGGAATTCATTTTGATTAAGGGTTGAGAGTCGAGACCTCCCGATTCGATAATCACATTAATTGACTTTATATTGAGATAAATCTGTTGTTTCGTGGAAATGACAGGATTTTCAGGGGTGTCAACGAAATCCTCGGTAATCTCAACCGCTTCGGGAATATAACTCAAATACCAACTCTTCTTATTATTTGGCCGTATTTTGAATAGTTCTGAAGTATTTGATTCTTCACTTTCTGTCGAATCACTTTTATCAGCACTGGAACCCATTTTGGACAAAATATTGAGAACAACGTTAACCATTGGTGGAGATATGAAGAACTGAATTTCGGTGAATGTTATGTCAAGCATTTGTTCGTCACCTGAATTCAAATGAAAAGCAATTGTAAAAATCAAAAGTAACTTCAAAACTGTACCATTTAAGGATCCATTGAAGACAATATTAGTTGGTCTCATGATATAGGCGTCAATCTCATGGGAACCGACATAGCGCTCATAATTTGTTAGAAGAGCTGATATATGTGATACTTCGCCATAAAGCTTAATATGATTTGGATTTTGAATCAGATTTATAGAGGAGTGACAGCCCATAATGATGGCGGGGGCGTTGATCACTTCAATAGACTCGAGTAATACAATTTCCATTTGTCTCAAATTAAAGTGCAATATATTAGTCACTTGTGACTTCTCCACAGAAGATGACAATTGTTTAGCCTTTTCTACAGCTTTGGTCACATCGTCCAACATTGGTTTGTCCGCTGCCTTCTCTATCTTTTTGGGCGCCGTTTCTCCTGAATCAGAATCGAATGCTTTTGTGATAATAGACGACAGATTAAGCAAATAATCCAACGCAAGGATCAGACGGAACCCAGAAATTGTTATCACAATTAATCTTTCGTTTGATTTTTGAGTGAAAGATATAGAAAATATTGAATCGCTTTCTTCAGAAATAGTGTCAGAAGAGATCAGTTGACTGAAAAAGAAATGCCATTAATAATTGTTTTAATAAAGAAATGACTGACTTTCTCTCGAAGAGTGTTTTAATTCCAGCACTACTTCTTGAGGTGCGGACATCATTTAGAGAGAGATCTCCAATATGACAGTTGATGCTCAGTGTCGTGTCAGTCAACAGATTGCCAGAGATCTCGAATTTGTTTAGTTTTGCGATGGCGACTGCAGATTCCGGACTCCTGTCCGGTCCCTGGAATAGAGAGACTAAAATCTGTTTGAGTTTGAAGTCAAAGATAACACTTTTGTAGGCAATAATGGATTTCTCTCCGTCTGGCGTTTCTTTAACTTCGTTTCGAAGACTTTCTTCAAACTGATTAACCCTTTCCTTAACCAAATCGATGGCAGCGGACACTATTTTGGAAGACTCGATTGTGGCATTACTTCGTGGAGTTGATTTAAATGGCTTGGATCCATCAATTTCCTCTGTTTGGTCTTCTTCTTGAGATTTATTGCCAAATGGCAAAGTCATCAATAGGTTCATCAAATTTGTCAGCTGTTCGTCACTTATTTTCAATTCAATATTCGGCAATTGACCTGAGATTCCCAGATCATTAGTCAACTAACAGCAATATAATTGATAATACCTTGGACATTGAGTTTAGCCAAATGAGGATCATTTGGAACAATTGATCGTTCGATAGTTAAATCAAATTCGACCGGATATAAGAGATGACGAGTTGTGGACAGCGATTTCATGTCGCTCTGCCAATGGTCGACATCACTTAAAATCATTTGAACTTCAGATATATGGCACTTATAGGACTCGTACGCCATTTTCCGCATCTTAAGAATTAGTTCATAATCTGAATGACTAGATATCAGATCTCGAACTTTTGGAATTTCAGTTTTCGGGATCAGTTGTGACGAGAGCTTAACGTGACCTGAATTTGGGAGAAGAGGTCAGCACTTTTTTCTATACAAATTCAAAGAGAACCTAATGACAAGAGAAGAATATTGTGGGCGCTCTCCAGTTGTCCCAACTGTGGAATTATCACATAAGAAGGTTCGATGTCTACATTTAGCTTAATTTGTTTGTGTTTTCCGATATTGTACTCCAAACTGGTGGCAGTTCTTTGAGTGAAATCTTGGAATTTGTAGGCAGCAATCGATTGTAGCTCTTCCAGTGATATATCTTTTGGTGGGGACAACATCTCCACCAAAGTGTTGATTGTATTCGAGTCGTAAATCAACTTAAAGCCAGACATTCGCATAATTAGACCTAAAATTGAAATAATTTCAAATGAAATATGAATTTTAGAATCAGACAAACCATAATCGTATTGTCCGTCCAGAGGATTCATATCAAACTCTAAAGAGAGCACATCAACTGTTGACTGTTCCTCTAATAGTGGTATTCCTCCGACACCAGAGATATACAGAGATTTAACAGTATTAGAAATAGAGAGACAATGAGAGGACGGTCTGTTGGTTAAGTCGAGGCCTACACCTAATAGCGATAATTGAGTTATTTTTTCGTTTTCATCACTTATTGTAATGAAAAGTTTATTGATTATGAATCTAAGTTTATGTGCGATGAAATCTTTGGGCAGCTCCTCAGGAATACCCTCTTCATAACCAATTGCTTCGTAAAGTTTTTGCTTTTCTTTAGTATTCATCTCTTTTTTGAATTCATTTACGATGTTTTCTAAAAAATAAAAAATTTCTTCAATTATTTATTAAAATTCTTTAGAAATCAAATATACCCTCGATTTTAACTTCGTCTTTGGAGAACCAACCGGAAAACCAGCCCTTTTTGGACTCTTCCTTCTTATTCTTGAGTATTTGCTGTGTTTCGACCTCTGCTTGACTTCGACCCAATACTATAGAAAACAGATTCAAATCTTTTTCGAGTTTTTCGATTTCTTCTTTAATCGAATCAATATTTTTGGACAAAAGTTTTTGTTTATAGAGTTCCTGATATCTATTCATTTTGATTCTGTGTTCGCGGATCAAATTCCAGGACCAGTTCTTTGATTTGCGCTTAATTTCGGTTTCCATAATAGCATTGAAGGCAAAGCGCCACCACTTCTTTGAGTGACCTTTGATGGGGACGGATGGCCTCCATTTCCGATAGGGTTTTCCTAAATTCATGCGATCGATTGCATCCAATAAGAGTAACAGAGATTCGAATTGCATTCGAGTCAACCGGAGCTCAAACACATCCAAATCCATCTGAATGTCAAGTATAGGACTGTTGTAGTCTTCGGATTCTGGTTTACGATTAATGATAGCATTTGTGGTGAAATTGATTGGCCATAAAATGTATTGTAAATCTTTCGGTGTTTTCTGAAGGCTTGCGATTCTGTCGAACAGTATTTCATCAATACTTTGTTCGTTCAATTTGGACAACATTTCGGTCTTCAATTCAAAACAAATAATCAATATTTTTAGTTTAATTTTACAAAAATGAAGACCTGATTGCAGTTCCAGTAAAATGAGAGGCCTTCGAGAGTAACCAATTTGTAGATAATGTTATCATTTGAGTTCTTATGGTCTTTGGTTTGTGTCTCGAAAACTAGTTTGTGTAAAGTCAGGCCGACCTGAAACGGGTTCTTAGGCCACGATATTTGGTCCTCATAACAGATGTGGACATTAGTTATGAAGACCTGAAGATTTTTGACGATTTGTGCGGCGAGTTTGGCACCGAAGCCGTCGTCACTTTTCTTGTCTTCTGATTCTAAAAACAATGTCAGAAATTAGGGGCAAAACAAGTGATCACTTGAGGACTGACTCGATTCCTTGGATCGTTGTTTTGCTTCTTCTATTTTCTCCAGTTGTTTGCGTTTGTCATTCCATTCAATCAGTTCTTCTTTGATGTCATCATATTTTGTCTCTGAAATCATCAAAAGGCAATTAAATCAAATGATTGGAAGAGAATGACAGCACCAGAGTTAGGGACGGCCACCACATAGACGTCGGACAGTTTGATGACAACTGGCGAAGAGTAGATTGACTT
The DNA here is from genome assembly GCA_034695525.1 of Euzetes globulus. Lineage (NCBI taxonomy): Eukaryota > Metazoa > Arthropoda > Arachnida > Sarcoptiformes > Euzetidae > Euzetes > Euzetes globulus. The sequence continues at coordinate 24,202 of JAQIWP010000267.1, forward strand.
CCAGGGAAAGGAGGCCTCAATTCGGGCGATGTGGCCGTGAGTTACTCGAAAGGGGAGGGACAGAGAGTCGAAGGCATTGGCTTTGATGGCAATGTTGTCCAGAGATATGTTTCCATTCCATGCGAACAAATTCAACTGTTTTGCAGTCAATTCGTCCACAAATTCGGACAAATATTTGTTGAGCAGATTTGCCACAAGACTTTCAAAAACCATTTTGGTTTCGGCCCAAAAATGGCAGTCAATTGTCTGTCAATCAAATCTGATGTGATTTATGACCGGTTTTCACAGACAACTCATAAGTTGTAAAACAATTTCAGATTTAATTATTTGTTTGTTATAACAGCAATCGATTGTAATTTTAGTGAAAGTTATTGTTTGAAGTAAACAAAACTAAGTTTGATATTAATTGGTGTCATATATTAGACGCCCAAAAGTGATGTCATCCGATCAGAATATAATCAGAAGTTTTACATATTATTGTGTTTTACATTTATCTTTAAAATGATTGGAAAAGCGATGAGTTTCACAATTTGTTAAGTGATTTCATTGCATGTCTTGTGTTTGAATTCATCTGTTTTTCTGTTTGCAATGCTTTTGAGTCATGCAATGCTTGCAATCATTCCATTCGTTGTGAGGGGAGGACTCTTCCCATCACTCAACCACTCAATTATTATTCTCAATTCATTTTCATAATAGACTACATAATGAGAATAGATAAGTTTTGCTTTTATTTTCAATATGTTCTACACATCTACCAAGTTTACATTCAATTCAGACTACATAATCTCAACTATTTTCTGCTAATTCTGGATTACGCTAGATTACAAATTCTTTTACCATTTGTTAATAGTTTGTTTACGAATATTTGCCTAGAAATTGCTGGCAATTAATTGATAAACAAATGGTTTATCTATAAATTGACTAAGGACTAACATTAGACTAACTACTTGTATTATATATACAACTGTATAACAATATAAGTTATATTATACAACAAACCCAGAAGTGAAGGCAAAACAGGACTACCGGAGTTGTCTGGGCTTATCCTCTGCGCAACTTTTCCTGCAAATTGATATTCATTTTTTATAAATTCTTTAATTTTATAAAACTATAAACTTTTTGAATAATAAATACATTTAAATAGAAATATGAGAAAAGAATATAAAACTAATCGATAGAATCGAATAACTTTTTTATATGACTTTTATAATAAGAGATTACATTATTTCTTTTCAGTTTGAAGGCAGCGGTTATCAGATTATTATCGGCCGTCCATTCTTCTGGACATAAGACCACTTTGATTGGAGTTTCGATTTTGTGGAGACCACTTTCCTGAGCGCTCTCCCGAACACATTCCAGCACTTTATCACAAATATCATTGTCTGAACACAACTGTTCTCTGGTGCAGGTCTTCAGTTTTCCCAATTGTTTGGCTAAACTGATCAGTGATTTCTGATTGGGAGTGACTAAACCGATCACATAATTCCGTTCACTATTGGCCACAATACAGATATTCTCAACTAATTTGCATGACTTGAGGGCCGCCTCGATCTGCAAAGAATAAACCAAATCTGTATTGAATGCAATTTGGAAGGAATGACAAACCTTTCCCAAAGAGATATACTCTCCGTTCGATAGTTTCGTCAAATCCTTTTTACGATCAATAATTTTGAAGCTTCCGTCGGGATTGACTTCACCGATATCTCCCGTAGAGAACCAACGAATGCCGTCCTTATCAGTGAAAAAGGCTTCTTCTGTCAATTCGGGTAACTTATAATAGCCGAGCGCTACGATATCACTACCAATAACCAGTTCTCCTCTTGGATTTGGTTTATCAGTCGTTAGATATCCGCCGTCCTTCCAATCAATGAGTTTAACATTGACTCCTTCCAGAGGTATTCCTATTCCACCATAAGACAGATCATCCAAATGCATAGCAAAGACGCCGCCACAGGTTTCAGTTGCGCCGTACCCTAAAACAGAATACAATATTTGTCAGATTATGAATGAATTGAGTTTATGTCAAACCTTGAGCTATTTGCTTAACATTAAGGGCAGCTTTGATAAATGCCTGCGTTCTTGGGTTGAGTGGAGCGCCGCCCACAATTATGTACTCAATTTTTCCTCCGACCGCTTCACTTATCTTTTTACAGAACAATTTGTTGATAATGGGAGTGTCATAACCCCTACTCTTCCATCGGATCTTATATTCCATTAAATATGTGAAAAGTGGTGCTGAGATTGGAGTTCTGGCGTTCAGTTTCTCGTAGATTTCTTTGAGAATACGGTCCAAAACCAGAGGAACGGATGTCATAGAAGTTGGCTGAAGAATTTTAGCGTCACCCGACTGACCTTTACTCAATCCGGGCGATGAATCTGTTAATGTGAAGGGAGAGCTGTATCCAATTTTGACCCCACCTTTAAATTGAAGTCCAATTATTAGTTTAAATTCAACTCATTTTAGAAACTGACCAAAAAATAAAAACATTTCAAAAGTAAAGCCCAGAATGTGAGCTAAGGGAAGGTATGACATGTAAAGATGTTTGTCCGCCTCTGACGCCAAGTTCTTAGTGTTACTCAATAGGACTCGAATACTAGCCATTAATTGTTTGTGCGAAATACAAACGGCTTTAGGATTTCCTGTCGTACCCGAAGTATACATAATGACTGCCGTCTCGTCTTTATTTGAGGGCAGTTCGAACTCAGGACTTGTCTTATTGTTCAGACCCAACATTTCTATTTCTTCGAGTGATTTTATGGACATATTTTCAGGGAAAGTCTCTTTCAAGACATCATTTTTATTTTTTATGTAAACGATTGACTTAACGTTCGGCACTTCATTGAGGAAAGACTTGAATTTTGGCAATAAATCGAATGTTGTTATTATAGTCTTGGCTTCCGTTTGATTTATGCCATATATGAGACCAGAAGTTCCTTTAAATTGATAGCAAACAGTGTTTTACAACAAAAATAATGTTCGAAACAATAAACGATTTTTATTTTAGATTAGATTCTGATAAATACCTAAATTGGAAAACAGTGTCGTAAGAGTAGCGTTCAGTTTGACCAAGGCCATACTGCAGAGCAACCATTCCAGTCGAGTGTCCGCCCATATTATCACTTTATCGCCTCTCTTCACTCCCAAACTGACTAACCCTTTGGTGATATTATCAACTCTTTGGATGACTTGGTTGAGTGTCAGCCACTTATAGCTATCACTCAAAATAAATTTTCGCAGAACTTTTCCGTCGACTCGAATAATATTTCCTATTAAATAAAACATTGAATAAAAAAACTGATATTTCACTCTTCCCAACAAATCCAATACCATTTTCATCCTTTTCCACAGTTTCGTTAATGACTTCCCTCTGTCCCAAGAGCTCTCTGTCGGGGTCGTAGTCTTTCTTCAAATTTTGCAACACTTCAGCATAAGAACTATATTTAAGAGCTGGGTGTGAAACTGGAGTCTCGTTCCTACACCAGACCAGCTCTCCATCATTTGTTGTGAACTTTTTAGTCCGCAACCTCTTGGCCTCTTCCAACACTTTCCACGGCTTTTGGATCACATAATATAAGGGAAGTGTTGTTGCGGTGTATGTGTTTACAATTAAACGGGTTTTTAACATAACCAAGTTAACCAATAATTTTGACATTTTGTTTGTTTTGCCAAAACTTTTCCAACTCTGCCTTCAGTTCAATGAAATATCAAACAATTGTATAGAAATTGCTGAGTGAATAAAATGTTGGGTCGAGTCAAATGTGTCGATCATTTTGTTCAAAGCTGAAGGTTCTGAAACTAAACTATTTATTAACAGCGGATTTATCAGCAGTTTATTGGAGTCATCAGTAATTTTGAGTGCTTTTGAGTCTATATTTCTATTTATTTATCGTTAAAATTAGAGATAAATATAATTTTGTGTTCAATAGATTTGTGTCAAACTTTTCTTCTAAACAATCGGTTTTTCATCAAATGTGTGTCAATTGAATCAGTATTTTTGTCTTCATCTCAATTTGATTTGTTCTTTGCAAAGTTACACTAATATTTGCACTAATATTTCCAAAACAATGTTTGCCACAAAAATATGACAAATTTTAAAATGAAATGGGAATTTGTGTTAACTTTCTTCCACTATCAACAACTATCAACAATTACCATCTTTTCCAGATTGAAATTTAAATTTAGAAATAAATGAATAATTTAAAGAATTACTATTTTAATGGTTAAAGTTGTGTTGAATTGAATGAGAATTCAAGCATTTTGTTCAAAGTCTTCTTTGGCTCCAGAGTTGTCTCATTATTAATCACTTTTATAAACAGATAACTCATTTCACTGATAACTCATTTGTTTCAATTCACAAGTCATTCATCAATTAATTGATTAAATATAATATAATGTGAATTAATGATCGGATAATCATTTATTAAACTAGTTGTCGACAATTATTTAAATGAAATGATCCGGAGAACAATATTTCAGAATTGGAACAAAACATAAACAAACATTAAATCATAGTTTGAGTTGACTTTCACTACAAGTCATTCAATATTTAGCGGTTTATATGAGTGAACAGGACTGACAGGACTGACACTGTCCAACAAACCAATGAAATTCAATACCACTTAATCAGTACTAGTTCTAAGTTTTATAGTTTCAAAGTTCAATTTATTGCTGTATATTTATTGGTCCAATCTTGATTTCTTTCAATCAGTTTCAAAGTCATTGAATTTTTTCCCATTCATTAACTGGCAATTTATTTGAGGATAATTTCAAACCTATTAAAACTGTTTTGGAATTTTTCATTAAAGTTTCAACTTTTCTTTGGGGATAATAAACTGAACCCTGAAATTCATTGATTATTATAATTCAGTTGTGACTCAAATCCGTTAAGTTTTCTAAAACTTATTTCAATTTTTTTTCGGCCAAAACTTTAATTAATCGAAAATTGAGTTCATTTGAGGAAAAATAGACGAAAAATAATTGAGTTAACAGTTAGAGAGCTATTACTCGATTAAATGTAACGGTCTTTCCATTGTATTACAAAATGATTTCTTATTTAATGATTACAAGTCTTAGGGTTTGTTGACATAAAAATACTGCATTTCCTTAACACCAATGGTTTGCGGTGATTGTTCTCACAATTAATGTGTCGCTTTTTTAGACAAACTTTCAATTATCCGACAAATAAGACTCGATTTTCCTTTAATTTTTCCACTAAAAAAATTAAAATTAAAACAATAGTTCTTGTATTTAGGGATTTTCCTTGTTCAAGTTATCATGAATTTTATTTTTAGTTTAAATTGACTTCTTCTAAAAACACGTCTACTCAAGGATAAAAGTTTAAAATAGATGATCATTTCAAATGGTTTGATGAACTTTTTAGGAGTTTGATCAGCACATTCTGATATCCCACCACTTTTTCTCCCAATTAAGACAAACTTTATTTCGAAAAGTATTAAATCGTTTAAATTCAATACATTTAATCGTAAACGTCCTAGTTTGTGCTTGATTCATTAACAATTTTAGAAACTCATATAACAAACAGTTGAACAAAATATTAGGGGCCACCATGTTGGAAGACCTAAGAAAAGGTCATAGGGTGGGGCCAAATCTCAAATTTTTCATCTAGGGTGCCAGAATCGACCGGAAACCGCCATTAGCGACCATCTTCTGAAATAAGCTTATTTCCGGTGATTTTAAGCATAAATTAGCTTAATTAGGCTATTTTACAAGTTTAAAGGATAAATGCTTTAAAATAAAAAACAAAATTGCCGAGTTTCAGGCCGCCATTGTCAAAAATGTCAATTTTAAATCCCATTACCAAAAATTCCCAAATTTTTAACAAAATTTCCTAAATTTTCCAAAATATTTGCTCGTTCGCCTTAACGATTGCGGACTAGCGGAGAATTTAAAAATTTTCACCTAGGGAGGGGGCAAATACGTTGGCCATCCTTTGATGAACCCTGGTTTAAACCAAAATATAGTTCATTAAGAGTAACTCGAAGTTTTGGAGTATTTTTGAATATCACTTTATGTCTGATAACCGCCTATTTTGAAGTGCAATGAAAATACCAAACCTTAGTAAAGAGAAAATAATATTCTTTAAAAATAAGACAGTTTGGTTGAAAAAGTATTTCACCTGGCTACCAATAATTTAATATTTATTCAGTGTTTTTGCACCGGGGTCGTCAAAGCCCGAGACCTCAGGGGAGGGTAAAATGGCGGCTTTTTTCCTATGAATCTCGGGGTATTTTCCTATGATAGTGGCCGGAAGCGGCCATTGTTTCTCATTTCTGCCTAAATCCAGTTAAATTAAGCTTAATTTAGTTTAAATTGCCTTTAATTCAGTTTAAATACAGTTTAATCGGTAAAA
>JAQIWP010000268.1:0-30496 GCA_034695525.1 Euzetes globulus
TCTCTCTCTCCCTCCCTCTCCCTCTCTCTCCCCTCCCTCTCTCTCTCTCTCTCCCTCTCTTCCATTTCTCTCATAAAATCTAATGGATGTAATTAGAGGGGTTACTCGATGAGTATTTGCGAGATTAGATTTACCTTAATTAAAGTCAGAGCACAGGTCTTATCTGGCGAACACTTTTGGCTCAGCACTTCCTTCAGGTTTCTGAGCTATTCTTATAAAAGCCTTTATATTGTTGTGAAACACAACTAATTTGATTAACTGAAATGTTGGCCAATCCTTCACTGGTGACACTCTCCCCAACTACTGGTCCTCTCCTTTAATATTGCATTAGGTTTTAGAAGTTATAGAGCACAGGGAACAGAAACGGCAGTGCACACAGCAGTGTATATTCAGTTTCACAGTCAAGTCAGTGCCTTTTTTCAATATTATGGCAACCAATCCATTGGAAAGACAAGTACAGTGTCTTTTGAAAAGACATGTCTCTGTCGAAAAACAGTTATAAACCCGGAGTCGAGTCCTTCAGAACAGGAAAGACATCAGAAACTAATGTGAATAACAATTCTTTTGGTATTCTTCTAATGCTTTTCCTCTCTTTTTTGCTTCAATTCTATTATGAGTTCAACTCTAATAACAAAATCTTTGCTTTCGATTCGTTAGTTTGAGTATTGCTTTCGTGATTGAATTGCAACTAACATTCCGTGTGTTCTGTTATTCTGTGCCTATTCTCTGCCTATGCATTGCTTCTCAACTAACTGTCTGTCCTCTCTGTCCAACTCTAATCAACTTTACTCAAAATTCTATTTTATATAAGCAGACAAAGAGAACTGGAATAACAACAAAATATCGATTCTTGTACTTTTATGTCTAAGCATGCTATTAGCTGGGGAGAATATAACCAGGTTAAACCTTTCTTATTGGATTTTTCTATTTGACCACTTACCATAATTAAAATTCTAATAATAACCAAGCACACAGTGCTATGCTCAACAACAACAACTAGCATTAAAGGTACCTGGTAAATTCCTTTAAGAATTAGCCTAATTCATTAGCTAGTTAATATGATAAAGTAAAAATATTTAATCCATTCAAAACAAATCACCCAGAAAATTATGTTTACATTCTATGTAAACAGTCAGTTTCCTAAAGATAAATTAAAGTCTATTCATAACAAGGTAATAAATTGCTTCGAATGCAGCTCAAATTAATACAGCTACGTTAATACCCAGGCATTAATGCAATAAAATAAACATGATTACAGATTTTTTCTTCTTTTCTTGTCTATGAATTGGTAGCATATTTTCATTGGCTATTCAATCGCTATTCGGTTGCGTTTGTGCTGAAGATAAGACATATTCCGGAAATAATCTGTTTTTTTGCAGTGTTTGTGAACAGACAGACACTCATTCACTTCCAAAGAATGTTATTTTAAGCAATGTTTGTATGAATCACTAAACTCTTATGGCATTGAACTCAGCATTGAATCGGGTAATAGCCAGGGGTCTATTGACAGTCGATTCCTTCAAGTGTTAGACCAAGAATTTCGAACAGTGTCTCAGGAGAATTATCCTGTTGAATATATTTTTTCGATAGACATAAAGTTCAAGCATTTATTTGTTCCATTTAAATTGACTGATCAAATTAAAAGTTACTTGATCAATTATAAAAATTAATTTTAATTTTAGCTGAACTAGTTCAATCAGCAATTTTTTTCCATGATGAATTCGACACATTTAATTTATTTATCTAAAACAAGCCTGATTCTGCAAAAAATAACAAGCTGATATTAGAATAGTAAACCTGGCTACCACCAGCCAGTTAAATAGCCATTACAATTGCTAAGGATATTTTTCAATCCATTATGCCATTGGAATGGATGTCAATTACCGGAAGGTTCTTCAGTATTCCATTTCAATTCAGTGGGCGTTTTGTTTCCTCTGATATCTCTTTATTTTCTTCCAAACATTTTTATTCTCCGATTCTTTTTCTCCGCAAAACTGTTATTGCATTCAAATAAAAGGCCAGAAAAAGTAAAGCGCTTTACTTCTATTGATAGGACAGAAGACAACCGAAAACAGAGCACAGACTTCTAATTTGGGTTCAGATTTATTTCTTGTTTTATGTGTTGTTATCTAATAGTGTATCGAATCTAATGATAGGCTCCCTTTCCTCTGCCTTTTCTCTCTCTCTCTTCATTTAATCGTATAATAAAGTAATCATTATTTACGCCAATTAGCCATCGATTGCTATCGAAATACAAATACTTATTCTTATAATCTTTTCAAATCGATTTAATGACTTCTCTGGCTATTATTCGTGTAAATAACCTATCATTAAATGACAAATTGCTAGCCCCATTCAAATATCCAAGTACATTGATCGTTGTTAAATACGATAATTCAGTCGATAATTTCTTAATTTACCTTATTTTTGCCAGGGCAAATTAATTTTGCACCATCGATTTAGATTTTATCTCACCATTGAGCAATTTATTTATTAGCTACCATGCCGGAAAATTGATCATGTCAAGCCAGAAATTATTGCCTCTTGATAAAAGAAAATAGTGTTTCGTTTATTTAGTAGAAAATCCTTTAATTTAACGCATTATTCAGATATCAGCGTCTATTTGGCACAGAATATTCTTTGGCTCAGAATAGTGTTGGCCCAACGAAAGCCCTACTCATTGCGATTGAATCCTCTCTTTCCTCTATACTTAAACACAGATTTGATTCTCGACTCTAATACTGACTGCAATCTAATCATCGATTTATTCCCACTTCTCTTATCATAACTATCTATTCGTCTAATCACCCGAAACGCACAGCCCTTTCAAAGCGCCGGCATCTCTCTATCTATCCCTCTCTTTCAATACACTGCTCGCACATACACTTTGCTCTTTCGGTTCGTGTATTGCATTGAGAATAACAGTCTATTCCCTTATTCTTCTCAATAATAAGTCAATCATTAAATTTTACTCAAAACGATCTTCTGGGAGAACCAGAATTATTTCTGGTTCGCTCAACTAAATTGCAACCTGGAACAAGCAGGGTTAATACTATAACAATTTCAGAATAGCCTTGATGATATTCCTAAGAGCAAATTAAATAGAGCAATGGTTTTTAAATAAAATATGAGCTTTTTCCTTATTATTTAATTCCAGTTGAGCATGGCTGCTCAAGTGGGAACAACACAGCCACTTCTGTATAATTTACGGGCACCATATAATACCCTGATCGTTTTTCATTTCTCAAATGGAAATTCTATTAGTTGAGTAAACTTTTAAAAAATAGTGTTACGGAATAATAATAATAATTTGGTTACAGTTTTGCAGCAGAAAAATCTCGTTTAATATACTTTTCGGATGTTTTGCTTAATGTTGTTAATCGACTGTAAATAAAATACATTATTCTCTATCGGTTTAACACAACTTATGTCTCATACAAATAGCTCCTTATATTCCTGCCCTATTCTGAGCACCCATTTTGCCAGCGAACAGGAACTGCAGTGAAATTAATTCGGCTTTTTTTCAGATGAGACAAACTTTCACTTTATTTTGCCGCCGCTTACTTTGATTGGAACACTTCATTTAACACTTGTTTAATAACCTAGTCCATTTTTTCTTAGAAAAAAACAAATTTTTCAAAAAATAAATGAACGGAAAATAATGAATGTTCTAAAGAATAAGTCACAATTTCTTTTAAAATTCTGGTCTTGCTCCAATAGTACGTTATTTTTGATGTTTATTTCTGATTTAGAATTTTATTACGTACTGATTGATTGAAGCAAAATCTCGATTACTTTTAAGGGCTAAAACTCGCGAGAGAGAGGGAGGGAGAGAATGGGAGAGAGAGAGAGAGAGAGAGAGAGAATGGGAGAGAGAGAGAGAATGGGAGAGAGAGAATGGGAGAGAGAGAATGGGAGAGAGAGAATGGGAGAGAGAGAATGGGAGAGAGAGACTGGGAGAGAGAGACTGGGAGAGAGAGACTGGGAGAGAGAGACTGGGGGAGAGGGGGAGAGAGAGAGAGAGAGAGAGAGAGAGAGAGAGAGAGACTGATGGTGTGCTTGGAGTCCATTAGAAAATACTGTCATTTATTTCATGAACACTATTACTACATGTCCTCAAAGCATATGTAGAATAAATAGTTTGACGGATAAGAAAAGTGTGAAAAAAACATTTTCTGCTCTTTTTTGTGCTGTTCTCTTCATTCTGTTCACTACTTCTCTGTACTATTCTTATCATCGAATGTATCGCAAACTCTATTTAAACAACATTTCAAACGAAACATATATAAAGTGAGAGCTCTTTTAGAGCACTGGAATGAAATATATCCATCCATTCTCTGGCATACAGATTGCAAAGCCCTTATGTCTGTCCTCTACTCCACTCTGTACTGTGCTCTGGCTCTATGCCCAACACATTGGAGTACAATCTCTCCAAGTCTTTCTATTGTATCGCACTTTCCATTTGGTTCGACACAAGTCTCGCACTCTTATCGATGCGTTTATTTAACTAACAATAACTCATATGATATATACTTCTGAACCTTACACTTGAAATACACGCTATTCTGAGCTTTGATTCCTTTCCCTGTTCTGACAGAAGAGTATTTTTTCCTATTTTTCTCACAAGAAATCTATTTTTTCGCCTTCTTTTTCATCTCTGTATCTGATTTTCTGATTTGATAGATGAAAAATTCTGGAGAATAAATGGTAAATATTTACATTATTCTTATCAAAATCCCATTTTACTCGAGTATGAAATCGAAAAATACTGCCATTAATGAGATTTTTCTTTGTATTGGAGGAAAATAATACCAAGCTAGACTTTATAATCAGCAAGGTTCTTTAAAAATTTAGCAGAAATAAACCGATTAATTTTAGATTCTTTAACGACCAAGATTCTATTAATAATTCTACAGTCATTTTATTCAAATGCTTTTTGATTCTTAAAAGTTTTTAATACAATTGATCCCAAAAGTGCTGAGCATTTGTAGGAAAAACTCTTTCATTTCTTTGAATATTCATTGAAATGACTTTTTGTTTCAGTTGAGCAAAAAATCTATCCTTTTATTTAATGCATACATTCCTTTGGGCACAGCCTTACAGACATGAAAGTTGCAAAAATCAGATTAAAACTATTGATTAAATAATAGCCATAAGAAAGTGAAATGAGAATAAGTTGTAAGAATGAGAAGGAAAGAAGGGAACAGTGAGTGAGAGCACAGCATAAAAAAAGAGTATTTCATTTCTCGAATTTCAAATACATTATTCATTTTATTCTCTAAATTCAAAGAATAAGAATATTCTTGGAGTTGAAGAGAAAAAAGAGATACGAAAATTCAGTGGAAGTTATCATTAATTCTGTTTTCATTTTCTCATATCTTTATCTAAAACTCTTGACTCTTATATAAGAATATAATATTCCAAAAGTCGACGAAATGGCCATATTCTGTGCCTATTCTGTGCTATTTCTGACTGCAAAACGAGTAGAGAATACTAATGTTATTCCGTTGCACCAGAATTATATGACTTGTGCTCTTCAAATCATATAAAATAAGTTTCAATTTACTCTTCAAACATATCAACGGTTAGAATAACTGTTAGGACAATAGGAGATGAAAATTACTGTAATTTTGTGCCCTTCCTTACCATACATTTCATGCATATTTGACTCTTACTCTATTTTCCAGACAAACCATATTCCAACATCAAATTGATTCTGGTTAGAAAACTGACACAAGAATGGTTAATTTACATCTTGTTAAAATTTATGAGCTATAATTCTCCCTTGAAAAAAGGTTCTTTGAAAATCTATTTTCGTGTTTTCCAAGAATATTCAGGATTTGTTGAGAAAATGTTCTCTTCGTCTCTCTTTATCTAACAATTTATTCATTAGTTTGCAAGAATAAATTTTCGCTCAACTTTTCTCTGAATAGATATTAAATGTATTTCCTATTCAATACTAACGACTATTTTTCTTAGCCTTAATTACAGTCTCGCTCTGTGTTTAGGAACCGAAATCCTGTTCTAAATTCCCGTTATATTCACTCCATTTAATGTTGAGTTCACTTACTTTACAATCACTTAGAAGCAGATTATGTTCACTGAAATCTTCATTATTCTCTCGGATGAGTTTTCTCTCTGCATAACACTAAATGTGATTTCTCCCACTTTCACTTAAAAGAGAAAAAGAGTCGTTCCCTCTTACTCTGGAATTAGTGACTTTACTATCAAATTATGATAGACCCGATCACCAAGGGAATTAATTTTCAATGTTATATTCAATTAAAGTGAATCCTTTCTGTAATGTACCTTTGAAACCAATTAGTACAGGTTCTCTTTTTTTAAAAATCCATTACTAAATAATTAACAAGGTAAAAAAAGTTATTTATAGCTGATCCCGGAACCACTATTCAAATAAAAGTTTTTAGCCAGGAAAAAATATCACAATGATTTATTGGATTTAATGATTTCCCATGATAACGATTTTAACATTTCCAGATGATTGATGACGAAACAGTTCTGGTGAAAAAACTATTCCTGATTTAAATTAGAATCCATTGAAATACAATTTCTATTCAATAAAAAAATAGAAAATAGTTTTTTAAGGAACCAATTCATACGATTCTATTGAGTGAAATAATAGTAAAAATAATGTAATGAAAGCGCTTTTGGAGTAATTTTTTTGCTCGAAATCCGAAACAATAGAAGAATAAGAAAAATCTATAATTTATTTTTATTTCATTTCTCTAATTGAAAGAATTTTTTTGCCCTTTTTCTTATGCTCTATAAATCAAATGAATGTGATGGTCAGGGTCTAAACCACGGGCAACTGACAAATAATGAGCATGAAAATTCTAAATCACTTGGATTCAAGTCGAAATCGCACATTCTTTAGGGCCGAATGATATCAAAATCAATTATATTTTCAATATATCATATTAGCTTGGAAATTGCAAGTGATATTAGAGCTATCTATTACAGTTTGAGTGGAAAAATATCAAATTTAATGGCCAAACCATCGCTATATTTATATATATAACCGGCGCTTCTAATAATGATATTGTGTTCTGTGTGTTTGGGAAGCCGTTTCCCAAACAGAATATGGAGTATTGTATTTGACATAAATGTCATTCCAATAGATATGACAAATATGTGTTAACTTTCATAGCAATCATTGAAAGGGGATTAGAGTTCAACACATAAAACAAATCCCAAATCTATTGACAATTAATAAGAATTTATTACAACAATTGTGTTATACGACTGTTATGATTGGTGTTTGAAGTATTTTTTAGACCTGTATTTCACTCTTTATATATCCATTGCTTACTTCAAAAAAAAAACAAAGAATACTTCAATAAATTCGATAAGAATTGAACTTTTCTTGTGAAAAATTGTTTGCTCCATTCAATCAGTATGTAACGGAGGGACTGTAACCGATTCTGTAGACAAACAAAGAGTTGATTGCAGTAACAGAATGATTGAAGGCCTGACAGAAGGGATTCACAACACATTCTGGTGAAGGCAAGGTGTGTCCAAGGCATCTGTCTACAGATTAAGATTGACTAGAGCTCAATACGTACTGATTGGCTAAAAAAATCGATTTCTCCAAAGTTTATAACTATTTTTCTTCATTCAAATCAAATCCTCTGATAAAATGATTGGAGAGAAAAATTCAATCTCCGAACAAAATATATAAAAAAAGAGTCGAGTAAAAGTTTTCCTTCTCTCCCTTTCCTACTATCCTATCCCTATCCCTAACCTTCATCTGAAGAGCTATTGAACTGATGTCTTAAAAGCATTGAATTGAAGAGATTTGAAGAGAGAAACGAAAAGTTTATATATTTTTTCTATCCATAAAAAAATACTGAAATCTAATCAAATCCAAGCCATAGATCATTATCGGAACGGATATATCTTTATATGGAATCCTATTTTCTTTTACTTATATTCTGTGCCTTCAGTTCACATCTTTTATTCGGATATAAATGTCTTTTTTTCGCTCACAAAAGGGATTAAAGGCCACAAACAGATTGACAGAGGAATACAGTCAAATCCCATTATTTAGCCATCGAATGTAAATAAATAGACATTGTCTACAGGTGTGACCAAAGCTAAAGTATCCTGCTTGATTGGCATATTATTTTAGGCTTATTTTGCTTCTCAAATTTCAGTATAAATAGGATTTAACAGGGAAATAATCGATTCGGAACACTGAAAAATGAACTTGAACCGTTCAAACATTCTTTGAAAATTTGAAAGTTTAAATAATGCCTTCAAATAAAGACAACAAAAGGGAATAAAATATTTATGAATTCATTGAATTTCATTTGAAATATTCAATTGATAGACCATTTTTGGGGAAATAAACTTTGATTTTTCTTAAGACTTTATTCCGGGTAAAAGAGAATCGACAATATCTTAAACAATGATTTCTTTTAAAAAATCGATTTTACAGTTTTCTAATCAAAAATATTATTTATTTTTATCATTTCCAGGAATCAAATAATTGAGACGATGAAGAATGGAAGGGATGACACAAATACTGGATTTAACTGGCGCTTAGTCTACGCCCCAAATCGACAACTGGTCTGAACGTTCTTTGTGGTTAAAGAAGTGCTGAGCAAAGAGAGAAAGGGAGAGAACAAAAAAAAATACTTATATTTATATTAATTGAAAATCAACGCACATCCGAGTGTTGGTGACAGTGACTGAGGTCACACCAGACAGTGGGGGGCTCTTTGCCTACAGTAGAGCACACATTAAAGGCATAGACAGACAGACACACAATGATTATAATGAAGGGGCGAGAATACCAGCCCTATTGTAAGGCGTCGGTCGAAATAAAATAATGACTCCAAACGTTAAGTGCGGTCCAAATGTGCGGACAATAGAGAAGAGAAGTGAAAATAGAAATTAATATCCGATAATAATAACCAACAGATATATCAGTTGAAGAAGAAAATTGTTATCATTTTCAGCAATTGGTTACCAAAGAAGACGTTTTGTCGTTCATTGTGTGGCGAAAGTCGTCGACGGCTTTCCGATCATTATTTTTACTGAACAATCAGCTCTTTTTGGGGTCACCAATGAAAGACAATAATCGAGATAATAGTTTCGCCTGCCTCTTTTCTACCTCGTTAATTATTTGTCTCTGAATTACAAGAATATTCCTATGCCATTATTGAATAAAAAATAAATCCCATTATTGTTATGAATACTACAGCTATGAATAATATACAGAAGACCGAAATAATTCGGTCCGAAAACTGTTATGTGTCTGAAGAGGACAGTCGGCTCTGTCTGGAGTCTCAGTGCTATTATTACGGATTCATATCCAGAGAGACTGCAGAATGGCTGCTATGGGACGAGGGCTGTACCGACGGCCTGTATTTGTTGCGCAACTCAAGCAATGATTACGTCCTATCGCTCTGTCATCAGAAAAGGTAATCATTTATTAATAGATGAATTCATTTTTGGCTCTGAATTATTAAGAAAAATATCTACTATTTTTCCGTTTAATATTGCTTTTCCCCATTGTTCTCAATAATATATGCACCAGGAATAGTTTAGTCAACAATCAATAATTCAATACATTGCTAGATGAATTAATCATTCAAGTACAATTTGAGCTAATCCAATTTATTATACGGAGTCAAAAGGATATGGGAAACAATTATTTGACCTAGATTATAGTCAAAGGGGATCATTGGCGTCAATTTTCTCGTGGTTAATCATCCCCGAAAATAATTTTAACAGTTTTATGTCTGATAATTATCCTGGAAAAATGGTCGATAATAGCCATAAAAATTCTGGGCGGATATCAATAGATCAGTGAACTGTTTCCTCAATTTATTGGCTGAAAAATAAAAGAAAAATTCGAGAAATTATATCAGAAAATGAATTTTTATTGCATATTGTGATCAGTGATGATCAAGGGTTGGGACTGCAACAAAAGGAGCTTGATACATAAAAGGATTTTTAGTGGGAAAAATTGCTAGAAAATAGTTCAAAACAGACCTAGGATTTAAACAATACTTGGCCTCATCAAGCTTAGGTAAAATTGCAGGGAGTACAAATTAAAAACATTATGGCTATTATTCCCCTCCATTGACATCAATAGAAAGTTATAAAAGTCAAAAAATCAATTTTTAAGTACAGTTTTTGTTTGATTGCCTGATAAATATATCGCGTGCTTTGCTGTGAAGTCTCATTTAGGGCGCAAAAATGCCGGTCCTTATGATTATTTTCCGCAAACAAATTGTTTCTTCAGTTGTAATGAAAGAAAAGAAAAATATATATAAAAGATAGAGAAAACTCCAAACTCTAATCGATTCAATACATTATTTTCATCAAACAATTTATATTTTTCGTGTAAAATAAGACACAAATTACAGTATAGTCTATAGATATTAAAGTCATGTTTCATATATGATATGTGAAAATCACTTAATGACTCCGATATTATCGCTATATATCACGCGATTATTATCGTTCAGCTATCTTCTAGTCACCAGTGTTAATATTGTGGATGCCTTATCCACTGTGCTCTGTCTTCTCCCCCTTGTTTCTAAACCGTATCATTATTTTCCTGTATGGCAACAGAAAATGGAGAGGGGAAGAAATTATTATTTTTACTTAAATTAATATCAGATATCAATCATTAGAATTGTTTTTCTTCCAACACAACCATTATTTGCCAGTTAAACCTTTAAAGCAAAAAAAATAATAGTCGTATGTTTTCTTGCTAGATTATCATCATTATTTAGTCTTTCAATTTTCGATCAATTATTTATTGCTTGAAATAATAGATATTTTCAGCGCTCTCTCTCCCAATGAGATGTGCAAAATTGATTTATTGCCAGTAATAAAGTTAAAAGGGGAGAACGCATTCCTTGTGAATAGTCTTAAATAAACTGCATTTGAAGAAATGAAAAATAGAAATTCCAGGAATTATTTTCTCTCTGCTCTCCATTCGCTCGAAATAAAGATAAATTAAATTGTTTTCTAATGGTCTGTTCAGTTAGTAGGCAATTTGAGTGACCAGGCTTTGTTTCAGCAATAAAATAAATAAATAAAAATGAGCGAGAAAAAAATTATTACTAGATAATGGCCTAAAATAATAACTGGCAAATTCATTTGAAAAGGACAAAAATTCTGAATGGTAAAAGTTACAATTTTAAATATTTATTTAAAAATAACCTTGCAATAAGTTTTGAGTTTAACTCAATCAATTACAGAAAATAAATACCTAGATGTAAAGAATTCTAAAAGTTTCTGATCAAACAATTCCAAAATCCATCAGTTCCAAGCTTACGTATTGAATGAATGAGCCCGGTACATTGAGAAACGGGAACTAAATAGCATTTTATTGAGAGCTGAAAAATCTTCATAAAGTTGGGGAAAAGAGTTCAGTTGATATCAGACAAAGAATTTGGTTCTTCTGTGAGTGAGATATTAAATATGACATAAACCTGGAGAGCAGAAAATGCATTAGAATTTCATATGAAAGAGAATGAAATAACTCGGAAAATATGTGAACGCTTTATGCAATTTTGGCTCCGGGCTAAACATATACTCTATTTGATGCCAAC
Source organism: Euzetes globulus (assembly GCA_034695525.1). Taxonomy (NCBI): domain Eukaryota; kingdom Metazoa; phylum Arthropoda; class Arachnida; order Sarcoptiformes; family Euzetidae; genus Euzetes; species Euzetes globulus. The sequence goes on from JAQIWP010000268.1 coordinate 11,595, forward strand.
CTGTCTTTTAAAGAGATTTCTCTTTCAGAGAGACTCCGGAAAAAAGATTTTTTTAATGTTATCTAAAATATAGTGAAACCAAAATCAATTTTTTTGATACAATTCTTCTTTTTAATATATGAGCCTGTTAGATTTAATCATTTTTTTTCACCCATTCTCTCTCAAATAGTGTACTTCATTATCGGATCACAAAACTGAAATCAGGGGAATTCATACTCCAAGGACTGCCACAAAAGAAGTTTGTTTCTGTGATGGCCCTGATCGACTGTTGCGAAGGACTGGTATGTAAGCCGTCGCGTCCTATGCAGGCATCAGTCGGCCAGTGTCTGCCGCCCACCCATTGGGAACTGACCATCGACGAAGTCAGAGATCACATAGGCCTAAAAGCACAGGAATGGGGCTTAACGGCCGCCCAATTGGACAGGCAGCTCGACAGCGAACTGCACTGGACAACTATAGCATCACCTGTTGTCAAATCATTAGTGGTGTCCACTCTGCATGAGTTTCAGCCCTGGTTTCACAGAAGGCTGTCCAGAGTGGAGGCTGAGCGGCGCATACAAGTCAGCGGTCATAAGGACGGGAAGTTCATGTAAGACACTGTCCTTTACTTATAATCTTCTCATTATCTACTAATTGATCGTTAGTTTAGTCGCAAAAAATCAGAACTTGATTTCAGTTTATTTAAAGTCTTCTATCAATTATCGATTTTTTCTACAAAACTGATCCTTCAAATAATCTGCTGATCAAAGGACAGAATAAGTCTAATCATCCAGAGTGTGCTCAATTGCTGATTTTCAAGGAGTTATTTTTGCTGGATCAATTAAATTAATAATTTATTAGTATTGCCATTTATGTTGGTTTTAACTAGAGTAAAATGTTAATAAAACAAATAAATCTTTCCGCATATTATGACATTTTTCCCCTTCTATAAAGAATAATTTTACTTGATAATAGTTGGCAGTCTATATCATCAAGATTGAGATATCAGATTAAAAAAGTTTTCGAAACTTCCCGAGTATTTTTCTAAAAGGAACATTCATTGTTCTTGTAATTTATTAACATGGAAATCAGTTTTCCAGTTATTTCAAAAAAACAATGTTGATGATAATTGTTCAAGAGCCTTATTTCATTAAATCCCAAAGCCTTACTCTTCTGACCTGGAACCAATTTTGAAAATATAAGCTGTAAACTATTTTCAGGTGAAATTATCCTTTAGATAATGAAAATATTTTTTAAATATTTTGGTTCTTAATGAAATGTAATTTTTGTACATGATAAAGCCAATATCAGTTCAAGACATATTTAAATTAATTATTTTAACCATGCTATTTATCTAAATTCTAAAAAATGAAAATGTTCTGGGCACATTATGATTAATTGAAAGAAATGTAATCCAATAAAAATAATCTAGCTAAAATCTTCTTTCACAACCACTAAATTTCAAAACAGTTCATTTAAACCAATTTTTAACCGTTTCCAAAGACAACCAAAGAAAAGGACATTTTTCTTTCCAGAGCACAGAATAGGAAAAAGCAAAGTCTAATTACTTGTGTTTTTACAGTATTGACTGAAAAAAGAGTCATTCGCTTTGATTGCGAAAAACACTTCGGGTTTGACTCCGGAGTTGAGAAAACAAATGACAAACACTTTTCATTCCATTTGTTTCCTTTCATTCCTAACATTCACTCCGACTATTGATTGCACTGAAAAAACACTCTATTTTTCTCTCACTTTTGACCACATTTTTAAGACAAGACCTCTATTTGTCTGTCGTTTGGATAAATGCTTTTCTTTCGTGTTTTTCTTTCGCACAGAACTATTAAACTAAGAGACTGGGAGTCGGCACAGAACGACAGGCACGGAATGAGTCGGAAAAGAATGGAAAAATGTCATTCCCCCTTCCCCAGTTGTTCCCCAACACATTTTTTGATTTAAAACGCTCATATCAGCAAAATATCTATTTATTTGAAAGCCCAAGCACACTTTTAACAATTGACAAATCTCTTTCTAAGTGATTAAATGTCTTTCTTTTCCGACAAATTTTTTATCCAGCATTCAATCCACTCAAGTATTTCTGTAAAATCGACTTTTAAAGGCTCATGCTAGTTTAGTGCAAGCCAAGTTTTAACAGCGCTTACTGGTTAAACTTTTCTTTAAGCGGACACTATTGACCAAGCTTAACATTTAAGAAGTTATAAAATCTGTAAATCCCAGGTGAATACGATTAGATGGTTATGTTATAGAATTGTTTCCGTTCCAATTTAATCTTGCTTATATCTGATTCTTTATTAAAAACTAATAGAATCTAGGAACTTTTATAAAATAGTTGAATAATTAGTTACCTTTCTTAATTTAAAAATTAGTACTGGTTAAAAAAAATAAAGTGTCGAAGAAAACGAATGAAAAGAAAAAACATTTTCTTTGAAAAATAATGTTTGAGTTAAAAAAAATTGATTCAATTGTGAAGAGAACGGAAGCAAAAACTTATTTTCTTCTACAATAGATTTCTGAAGAATGAGATAAGAAAGTGAAGAATCCATAGGAAAAAAAGAGAACAGCACTGGGGAAAGACAGGCAAAACAGTGAGGACTTGCCATCGATGAGAGAATTGCTGAGATTTATTTCCAACTATTTATATAACATTTTCTTTCTGCTCAATATATATACTGATATATATATAACTGTTTCGGGTTATATATATACACAGATCTCCCTTTTTTTGTCTGTAATTCTATAGAATATTTGATTTTCTCAACGAATTCTAGAAATTGAATCAAACGGTGAGAAGAAGTGAAGTATACCCTCAGGACTGATGTCTTGTACAGTGAGAGCCATAGTCGGCCGTTAAATACACTACTCCTCAGTGAATAGAGAAAAGGCATTAGATATGAGTCGACAAAAAAAAATAAACTTTTATACAATTCTTTTCTATCCTTTTAATACATTAATTGAATATGAAATCTTGTTTTCTATTCATGAGCTTGATCAGATAAAAGCCAGTTTCCAAACACGATTTGGTTATTTTTTCGGAAACTTTTCACTCGGTTTTAGGCGAAAACATAGTTCACAGAATATAATTCACAGAATTTAATTAATTATCATTTGAAATTTAATTACCTATTACAATCATATAACTTATGTTGATGTGCAAGATGGTAGCCCAAGAGCAAATTAATATTTTATGATTGAAAAAATTCTTTTATAATGAGCAAGCTTATGAGTCTGCACCAAATGGTTCATTTTCAATAAAATGATCTGACCTGTTAAAATTTTATGAAGTGAACATGATCAAATAAAAATATAGTCAATTCAGGCAATTTTTCGAAAATTTTTGAACAAACAATTTTTTTGACTAAAAATCACTTGACTTCGAGAAATGTCATTTATTTGTATACGCTTACAGAGTAAGAGAGAGGGACGACTGTTCGTATGCGATATGTCTGTCATTCGAGTCGAGTGCCAAACACTATCGCATTGATATTCTTCCGTCGGGCAACTTCTGCATTCAAGACGGGCCACAATTCCAGTCCATTATTGCCGTAAGTCATAGCTTTTTACTACTATAAACAACAAACTTTACCATTAACAAATATACCATGATTATGATAAACACACCATAAGCTCATGCGCTTAAAAAGCGATCAAAATTCAAAGTAATCTGAATTTGAATAAAATTCACATAAAAACAGGAAAAGACTTTTATCTCATTGAATGGGAATTTGTTTTCTTATCTGTCATCAAACAGCCCAGATTGTCTCTGAAATAAGCCTGGCTCTAAGTATAAATATCTCGTCTAAATCTCTAATATTACCGAAAAGGCTATCGTTTGGGTCTATTATTGTCCTACAAATTGAAGTCAATTAAAGCCATTAATAGTGAGACAAATGTTTTTTCTTATTTTCTTTTCTGTTCAATGACTTCATTGCATATAAAATAGATTTTCTACGTTTTTCTTCACAATTCTTTCGTACGATTCAAATAAAATATGTCCAGGGAGGTATAGACCAAATATTCCCACAAATTTTCGATTTTGATCAGAATATTCTTGTACATTTTTAGGGGGGTTCCGATTTTTTGGAGAAAATTCTTAATTTTCCTTTAAAATTGACAAAACATTTACCAAAAAGCCTTTTTCTATAGCACCAGCCCCTCCCCAATTGAATTAAGTAAAGATTTCCTGAGTTAGAGCACCTTGGCCATCACTGATTCAAATAATATGTATGTTTTCAGTGGAGAGAACCGACTTCTAAAATGGTATTTCACTGTAAAAAAGAGTCATTGAATGCCTCGAGAATATAGAGAATATGTGAACAAAATTACAAATGAGTTGAGAAATCAGTTTCTGTTGTTTGTCCACTCAGTTTAGGGCCAAATCCTATTGAATCCATTGAACAGTGACTGAATGGACAAACATTTTAATGGTCTGCCCTTTAAGTTAATGTTTGCATTGAGTGTTGCGGTCAAAAAATTTTGCTCATATTATAGTTCTGTTTAGTAATCAAAGACTAACCAATTTATTGACGCATTGAATGGGAAATTGGAGTTTGACTTTATTCCTGATTTCAATTGATTTTCAGACAGTTCCTAAACTTTAATTTATTCATAATAAATTGAAATTTTTTATTGGAATACATTGAATGAAATAGTGTACTAGGTTAATTTTACATTACTCACTAGTATAAAATATATCTTGCATAAAAGTGGTATCATTTTTAAAAATTGTCAACTAGAACTAATTCTAGAATCCAGAAGAGTTAATTTCATGGCATTTGAAGATTGAAGTTATTAAAAATTGTCTAGTGCAACTTCGGTTTTAATCCGAGCTTATAATTTTAATCATGTCTGCATTTTTCAAAAGTGTATTTTCTGCTAACAGACATTGAAAGAATATTACTCGAGCTACAAGAAGAATAAATAATACAGACTGTAAAATAACAATTGACATTGAAATTATCCTTTCTTGCATTGTACACTAATTATAGCTTTTGGAATCTCTCCTAGGCGTTATTAATCTCCTAATCATTTTTAATATACAATTTTGTACTAAAATATATTGAACAAAATATTAGTGTGCTAGTTTAATTTTACATTACTCGCTACTTTAAAATTAATCTCGCTTAAAAGTGGTATTATTTTTAAAAATCAAGTCAACTATAAATAATTCTGGAATCCAGAAAAGTTAGTTTCATTGCATTTTAAGATTGAAGTCATTAGAAATTGTCTTGGTTTCTAATTTTTAAGCTACAATTTTGATCATGTTTGCATTTTTCAAAAGTGTTTTCTGCCTAACAAACATTGCAAGAATATTACTCGAGCCAAATGAAGAATAAATAATACAGGCTGTAAAATAAAAATTGACATTGAAATTATCCTTTCTTGTATTGTACACTAATTATAGTTATTGGGAATTCTAAGTGTGGGGATTTAATTTTTTTACCCAGTTGAATTATAAATATTATAGAATTTTTCCTAAATCAGACAGAAACACAAAATATACTCTATCGATTGCCTTCTTAAATCAAAAATTTTGACTTGTTAAGCCCAATATGCTTAGACATTCCGGCAGAGAATCACCGAAAAGCGGAATTTCTTTGACATTATTCTAATTACCAGATCAGATGTCAGCGACAAAACAAGGAGAGAACAAAAGGAGAGATTTTTTGCATTCATTTTTCACTAAACGCGAAGAGTTTGAGCCCAAAGAACTAGTTTTTCGTTTAGTAATAGCTGTCAGTCAGAGATGAAGAGTAAAAGTGATTAACGACTCCAACACACAGTTTGTGCCCAAAAAAATCATTTACTGAGTGCTGGTATAGAGAGGGAGAGAGGGATAGAGAACCAAACTCTCATTTATTTCATATCAGACTAATTATAGAGTAAGAGCTGAGACTAATGTGCATTTAATCAGTGCTGTGCTGAACTCCCAGTTATTGTGGAACTCAATTCCCGTTATGAGAAGCCCATAGTTATTATATATTATTATTATTATTAAAAACAAGAGAAGAGATGAAAAGAAAACTTTTTTTTTTCTTCTCATTTTGCATTGAATTGTAATAAAAGTTTTGCGTAATAATGAAATTTGAGTAAAGATCATTTTTTTAATTAAATCATATAAGAACAATAATTCCAGTTTCCCCTCTTTGTGGGGCAAAAATGATTTTGTTTTCTGCCCAGAATATAATTCTTCTAAATGGAGACACATTTAGAAAAATCTGTGACAGTATTAGAGACAGTGATTAGTAGTTAGAGTCAGAAGAAAAACGGAAATTACATCAAATCTAATAAATCATTTGAGAAATAATTGACAAAATGTAATGAAAAGAAATATATTAAACGGCTTTTCCCTTCTCTTTCTTGTAGTAAAACAATAGTAATAATAGTATTGAAAAGAATTAGTGGGCCCTCAGATAAGGGACAGGCGCTCGCACTCACCACACAAATGGTTGGCTATATTTTTTCGGTATTGCAATTGAAATCAAACGGATGGCCATTAGGCCAGTGATGGCCGGAAAAAGCGCTTGAAATTTATCCTGGTCATGTTTTGGAAGATGAAGATGGCTTTTGTTCCATTCGCTACTCTTCATTAGCCCCCACACAGTGGACATCCCTTTTCATTATTATTATTATTATTATTTCAGAGATGAAAATAAAAAAAGGATTTTCAAAGACTTTTTCGAAGATTATAAGCGAATAGTGATATGAGAGCAGAAAAATTGTCTGATTTTTTTTCCATTAATGTTATTAAGTCTGAGCCGAAGACTTACGGCTTATTAGTATTTATTGTCGGCGATCGATAGACACTGTTTTTAGAGACACAACCAGTTTAACTGAACCGTAAAAATAGTCATAAATCCAAATGTATTTTTTTGTTTCGCCAAAAGAGAAACATATTTTTTGACATATTTTTAGAGTGACTTTAAGTTTTGGTTGTTTTCGAAGCAAATCTTCTTTTTCTTCTATCCATTAGTTTAGTCGATAGTCTTTGGGGTTTGGGCTCACAATCAGAACAGAGATGTAAAACTCTGTGACAGTTATTAGACAACAGAAGACAACAACAAATTTCATGTATAGAGTCATAAAATCATAGGAAAGAGTCACCAGAGTTTGGCCAGAGCTGAGCAGTTGTTCCATATTCGATCAGGGGAAAACAGACTAAAACCTAACCAAAACTGCCCTGATCAAGCATTCAAAGCCTAATCTTGCTTTAATTCAATTTGTAACCTATTCTGAGCCTAAAATTCTGTTTACAGAGAAAACTGGGCGAAGAAAATCAAATCAAAATTTTTAAAAACTCAAAAACAAATTTTCTTCGTTCCGTTCCATCCATTTGTTTGCACTGCTATTCAAACAATTTTTTTTATTTCGCGACTAAAACTCTATCTTTAAATTAATTGATTGAAATACTTGTTTTCAAAGGGGGGGGAATGTCAGGACCCGAAGAATGTGCTGTGCGCTTAAACAGCGTTAAAACATTTCCTTATAAATAACAAGAGTATTAACTGAAACTGAAATTCCTATTCACAACATTCTCCGAGTGCTTCCAGTGCTTCCATTCCTGAGCCAAAGAGTCTTTTTTAATTAAGTTATCTTTAATTGTAATAAATTATTCACTCGAAGAACTTATTTCCAACTTCTTATATAACATTTGAGCAAATATTAGACCGAATCATAGATGAGCAAGGGTGTCCTTGCTTTTAATGACTAAATTACACTTGACCTAGCTCGTTAAATCAGACTTTCCGTAATGTTTATAAAGGATTTCTTAATTTGATTAATATAATTAGATTCCCTTTGAAATTAAGATTATAAAGGAAACCTTGCTGATTCAATTCAATTAAAAGGCAATCTTGCACATCGTCGACCATAAATAATCAGAGAGATTTAACTTTTTGAATTTTCAAAAGCCTTAAAACATTCCAAATGTTTTCCAAAACACATAAATTCAATTTGTCTTTTTATTTAATCTTTGAACTTTGAAATTTATTTAGTCCAGATAAAAGCTGATGGAGTAAATAAAATTTTCATAACATTATTAGCCGTTTGTCTTCAGTGGAAAATTGGTTAAAAGCTAAGCGATTGGTAATTTTTCCTGTTTTTTGGGGATATTTTTAGAATCTGTTTCACCATTGAATGGACAGAACTATTCTTATTGGAAACCCGGATGACATTAGCAGCGAGAAAAAGGGACAGACATTAGCGGAGAGATAGTCAATGAATTTGTCGAATGATTAATGAGTTATCAATAGCTGTGACAATGGATTCTCTGCCAAAAGCTCGACTAAAGTGACGGTAATTCAGTCAGTGATGCGCACACTGTTGGCTAACATCCATGAATGTTAACTATTTTTTTTAAACGAGCTGATTTTAAAATCTTTAACTAGCTTTTAATTAGTCTAAAAGTGCTAATGACAATTAAATTTCAACCAGGATACTTTCTATAGGAGCTGTTAGGTGTTTTTTCTTAATTAATAGAGATGACAACCTTGATCATCTCAGCTAATCTAATGCTAAGGCATAAGCTTTGGGTTTATTCAATCATTTCATAGGAAAATTATAGGTTCTAGAGATCAGAGCCACTCCCCAGAGTAAAGTTCTAGAAAAATTGCACTAATTGTTTCTGATAATTGAAATTTGTTGCCAAAAAAATCCATTCTGAAAGCATTTTCAAAATTAATTACAACTGTATTTCCCTGAGAGCCGACATCCATAAGAAAAAAGAACTGGAGTTCTGTCCTTTCATATTCTGAGTGACACATGAATTACATTCTGATTTAATTCATAACATTTTTATTTTTAACTGTAGAGAAAAAAACTAAAACATTTTTTGACACGAATTCTGATCTCTGTATCAAAAGCATAGATAAAACAATTTTCTATTCATTGCAAGACCTGTCACACCAAGTAATGCATGAATTAGTTTCCAAAAACTTCTATTAGAAATAGCAATGAATAGGTTTTGTCATTGAATTGTTAAAAAAACGTCTATTTTCTATTTCCATCTTTTGCTACACTCTATTGCCTTTTGTCTAATTTTATCTCAAATTTATCCGGCTTACTGAACCTATACAGATCTGACTATTTTATTTGCCAAGGTTGTGTAATTTTATCATGATAAATTCGAAAAGACTTGCTAAGATATCAAACAGATCTGACAAACTGAGTCTCTGAACGCAAACTTTCAATGTAAATGCAAATGTTATCAATGCAATAAAAAGAGAATTAGCAAGTTCTTAATCAAAAATTTATCTTTTTTTTGCACAGTTGGTCAGCCACTACACAATCTGGTCATCAGGTCTATACTGTGCTCTATCGGAACCATGTCGTAGACCGCAATCACTGATTAAAGATTACGTGCAACAGACCGACCATAACTTCAAGACCAATGGCCGTCAAAGAATTAGAAGCCTATCGATGGAGAGGACCCGGAATGCCCTGAATAGGACAGTCAGGGCGACCACCCCGACAAACATCAGAATTAAGGAATGGTTTGCAACAATCAATCATAAGTTCAACCGGATTAAGAAACATACACAAGAAGCTCTGCAAAACAGGCACAACCCACTCATCCAGGAACAATGTGATTACTCAGGTAAAATTCACTTGAAAAAAATGTCAACAAGGCACTTGATTAAAACTAAATTAGCAAAACTAAGACCAAGTTATTTATTGTCAAATAGCATAGCTATTTAATAATACGATTTGAGCCCTTAAATAGCACTTCACTGCAAAGCAATTGAAACAAAAAAATGTTCGGTTAAATGTCAAAATAGTTTTAGCCTTTAATTTGAACTTTGAAAACAAGAGATAAATTGTTTGGCTTTCTGTCACAAATCGAGGACATCTCAAAAGAAGAGAAAGAGAAGAAAATTCCAATTGATTTAATCAATTGAGTGAATGCCTCAAAACAAATCACATTTTCAGTCATCGATAGATAAACAGAGACTTTTAGAAGTCCAGAAGGAAAGGGGCTTTAGTTTGTCTAAAGTTTGCTTCTCAATAGTGATATCCCTATGCATCAGTCGCCGGATTATTTGGGCGCAACATAAAAGACGGGATATTCCTTGTCAAACAGGAAAAAAGAGGGGATCTGCTGATCACACAAACAAATAAGTAAGACCTCTCTCCTCGGAAAAGGCAAAACTTATCCGTCAATTAATGTTTTAGTCATTTAACTGATTATCGAATAGTTATTCCCTGACTTCGAGTCTAATTTAATGTGACTTTTGCTACAGATTTTCAAAGACTATTTCCAAGGATTAAGACTCAAAATCTAAAGAACAGAATAATTAGTTTTACAATTAGAAGTAGGGTGACAAGCTTTTCTTGATCTTCCAGGATTCTTCCTTGAATTAAAGCTTTCTCTTTAGCGCTATACCCAAAAATATATTAATCATTAGGAACATTTTTCTGAAAAATGTAGCTTTCTCATGTTTTAAAGACATGATTAAACAATTGTTTAAACTGAAACTCCTAGATTTCTTCTCAAAAGCCTCTTGTTATTGTGTTTTTAACTTGGTCACACTAATTCGAAGTCAAATAAAGAGCCGTATTGATTTAAATTAGAATTGAACTTGTTGTTTCTTATTCATTATCATTTAAATTAAAGCTATTTATTAAAATGATCAAGGTGTAACCAAGGTTTCTCTTCAAACTAAGTTCAACTTGATTTGCCCTCATTTATTGCACATACCTGTGCCTTGCATTATGCTAATCCAAAAATAAACCAGATAATTGATTACTTGCTTGGTTTTTAATGGTCAGGTGATATATCATCGCTGTTAACTCTGCGCCGTCATAATCATCACCAGTGCTGTCAAAATGAAAGCCATAGGCTGGCCAACGGCCTGATTGGCCGGTCCCAAGAAGAGCCGGTGTTTGGCTCGGGAAACATTTTCGATCTGAATAACGACTGTTTGCCACAAAAGACATCACACATAAGGCACACCCAAAACACTAATAATAGTAATCGCGTCAGCCATCAGTCCATTGATGTTCAGCACAAAAGCCATCAGAGACTTGTCAGGAGTTCGTCCATCGACACTATTCAGGTAATTGATTAAAATTAGACACACACTCCCTCAGCACCAGCACAGCAGCCATATTGAAAATAATATTTATAAGGTTGACTTAATTAATTGCATTTAGGTATTTTCCTACAAGTTTGTTTCTTACTCAGCTGATATCAAATTTTCAAAATGATTCGGGTTCTATTTATGAGTTAATATTCAAAGGTTGAAAATTGGACTTACTTTTGAACTGTAATATTATATTTAAATATTCTTTGACATATTATAAAAATGAAAAGTATCTGTATTGGCCCTATGTACATAATGTTTGGTTTATTTTATCTTTTAACTTTTTTTTAATTCAATTTAATAATTATATTAATTCTTTATAAATTCTTATATCGTACTAACCATTTTCAAATTCGATAGCTAAAATTAAGCTTATTAGCAAGTTAATCTTTTAAAATTCTAAAGTTTTAACTGATTCACTAAAATGTTGTGTATCTAAAAAAATTTCAAACCCAGACACACTTAGCCAGGTATTCGCCCATAAAAAATAGTCAACAGACACTTTTCTATCCAGTTACTTAAAAATTTTAAAACAAATAAAATATAGTTTCAAAAAAACTTAGCTTTGCCAAGCACGTACTAATTGAATGACGGCGGCCCAGAATATTCTGTACACAAAGCATGTATTCGGTCGCAAAATTGTTATCCGAATCGTTGGTTAAAATTAATTTTATGAAAACTCTCCGTTGAATTCACACGAAATACCCATTCATTTGAGAAAAAAGTTTTTAATCAAAGCAATAATTCTTTTGAATGGCTATTCATTCGCTCCTATTTTATCTCATCGTGTAATAGAAGATAGAAAACTATATATCGAAATAAAAGATAGAAAAATAAATTTCAGACCAATTTTCAGTGTTTCTCTGTCTGTGTCTGAGAGGGAGGGAACACCAGAAACAGTTCTTCTTCTCCTCGAAACTCGAGTCACGAAATCCAAAAAGTCTTTTGAGTCAATGATTTTGGTTTGAGTTTCAAAATACAGGCTTTTGATGTAAATTATGTTCTGAAGTGCTCTTCAGGGATATACACAAAACGGCATAAGATTTAAATCTGTTTTCACCATTTCGTTCAGAATTTTATATTATTTTTCCTTCTTTTTTATTCTGTTCTACTATTCGTTTTTTATATGTTCGGAGAGAATTTAGAAACGAATTTATTTCTTTACTTTTTTTCCATAATATTCTGGGATTTATTCTATTTTACAGATTTGTTTCTTAATATTCTTTTGAAATTCTTTAACCATTCAAATGTCTTTTTTGCATTCTTTTGGGTTATAATAAAAAAGTAATTGAAATTTCAAATAGGATTTTAGATTATTTAACAAGGAATGTATTCTCTGTTCAGTAATAAAGCTACAATAGCTTGTTTAAGTCAGGGCGATAATTTTAATTGAATTTGAAAATAAAAAAATTGTGACTTATTATATTGGCTTAAATTTTCAATATTTGAATATAATCTAGATTCTGTATCATTTAATAGAAAGAATTTTAAAATTAATACCTGGTATTTAATCATATCAACTACTTTGACCCATTATCAAATTTAGTTAAAAGATAAATAAGCCATTCAAAAGTATTTGGCAAAAATATTACAGTTGATGAAAAATCCAGTTCATTTTGTCCTTTATCCTATTGTTTTCAAAATTTATTAGAAAATTAAGTAATATATTCTGATAACTGAAAAAAAATTAAAATACAAAAATAATTTTCTTTTCCGACGGCCTCCAGTAATTTATACATGATATTATTTTTTTAAAAATCAATTATCTTCACTTAAAAAATTACAGTTTTTAAACTGATAATTAAATTATAAACTTGTAGCTTTATTTTTATTCAATTTAATTATTTGTGTCCTTATAATCTGTTATAAAAATCTGCAAATGAGCCTAAGAAAATTTAAATTCAATGCCCATTTTGACCGACATGCAGGTGTGCTCAAGGTATACCGGCAGTATACTCAAGTTCACTTTACCCAGGCAAACTGTTACCTTCCGGGAATACGGTATCAAATTTTGTTCACCTATAAACTGCAAAAAAAACTTTATCTTGTGTCTATTTTTATATTTTAAGTTTGAGTTACAAGATAATATTTCGAAATTAAAATATTATGTACATAAAATTACCAAATAATAATTTAGTTTGGACTAGTTAGTCCAAATTATATCTTTAAAAGATAAAAAATATCGTATTCATGGCTTGTCCAGGTTATTATAAATTGATCATAACTTATACTATAGCTTGGTTAATTTTATAAATGACAGTCTTTAGAATGAATGATATTTTCAATGCTTTCAGGCCTTAATGAGTGATCCATCCGTTGAATCGATTCGTATAATGCATTCCATACCACAACCGCTCACACCTCCAGTGCCGGCCCCTAGAAAGACATTGCGCCGCCAGACCACTACCTTCAGTAAAGTGTATGTCAATCAAGATCTGCTCCAAAGGACCCAATCATTGGACGAATCAAACAACTGTCGGACAGAATGCAGTCACTGTTCCCATTGTAACGATAGTCTAATAGATTTGAATCAATCGACCGATGATTTCGATGTTATTCTCAATCATTTGCATAAAAGTCTCTCAAAAGCCAATCAAAGCGATAATAAATCGGAGCAGAAAACTGGTTCCCAATACATGACAGGACAGGCCATCGATTTATTAACCGGTAATGAAAGTAAGGATAAGACCAGTGTCACAACTTGTGCTGCTGAAGAACTGGCAGAAATATTTGCCAATCCATTAATCGATAGCAAAGATCCGAATCAATCAATTAGTTGTGATTTATTATACGATACGAATACCAATAGTTTATCATCGGCTGCGCCGGCACTCAAGCAGAGCCCCGGCACTAGTAATCATTCCACTAAGGCTATTGATAAGGCAAAGGACAGCACAGCCACTGATCCAATTGTAATCAATAGAGGAACCGATAATAACAGCGACTGCGAGACCAGTAATGATATGACAACAGAAGCAAACATTTCCTCAAACATTGATTTGTTGAAAGAGTTCGACATTTGTTTCAATACATCCGATGATAATCACAACACAATCGCCAGTCATATATCTAACGGCACCTATGAGTACGACTCCATTGAACTCCAGAACGAGTCTATTGTGAAGAAGGCGTCCATTGGTGTGGCCGACCTCAGCAGCACAGACAGCACCACCTCTTCTGTCTCCATAAAACAGTTCGACCTAAGTATGGATTGTCTTCTCTGGACTTTTGAGCAATGCTTTCATTTGATGTCTTTGTTTCAACAGTTTGTTTGTCTGAAGAACCGGAGGAAGTGCTCCAATCCCTATCCAAATGCAAAAGAGGTCCGCTATGTCTGGACTCAAAGTGTATAACAATAAAGAAGCGCATTGGGAACGGCTATTTCGGTGACGTCTATTTGGCAGCCATTCCATGTTCTTCGGGTGCGGCCATCATTCAATTGGCGGTAAAGATGTTAAAAACCAATGCCTCTCAACAGCAAAAGGTATGGGAAATGCTGTTTGGGGCTGTCCTTTAATTTTATTTCTATGATCAGGCTGACTTTTTGAGGGAGGCACAGGTCATGTCACGACTTGTCCACAAACACATTGTCCGCTTAATCGGGGTCTGTTGTGGCGATCCATTCATGCTGTGCATGGAATTGGCGCCTTTGGGACCACTCAACAGATACTTGGCTCTGGAAGGGGGCCGTCATATGACAGCAGAACAATTGATCACACTCATGCTGCAGGTGGCCAAAGCCATGAACTACCTGTGCGGCCAGAACTACGTACACAGGGACCTTGCGGCCAGGAATGTCCTCTTGGTTAATGAGCACCTGGCTAAAGTCAGTGACTTTGGAATGTCCAGAGCCGTTGAACCACAACACGACTACTATCGGGCCAGTCGTGCCTCTAAATGGCCGCTCAAATGGTATGCCCCCGAATGTATTTACTATTACAAGTTCACACATAAGAGCGACGTCTGGAGCTATGGGGTCACACTCTGGGAGGTTATGGCCAGGGGTCAGATGCCCTACCAGGTACAGTTTTGGCACAAAATAGCATGATGCTCAATTTTAACTGATTTGCTATTTTTTTAAGGGAATGGATGGACAGGACATACTCCGGATAATTAAAGATAACAAACGGCTGACCAAACCGGACAACTGTCCCGTCATTATATACCAATTAATGTGGAACTGTTGGCAATTCAAGCCGGAGGACAGGCCTACGTTCCAGCAGATATGCGATAGATTAGAAAGTTATCTAGCTAGTACCAAAAGCGCAGCAGTTAGCCAGTGAGTATTAGCTTAGTTAGGTTAGAATAATTCCCGGGTTATATATAATATGTGAAATATTCTCAAAAATTGTTTGAATGAATGTTTTGTAAAAAACAATTTGTTTTTTAATAGAATTGATATTTTTGTAATAAAATCCGAATTATAATCAAATTAAAAGTTGATTTTTCTCCTTAATCTTGCTTATTTATTTAGTAGAACTTGATTCATTTTTCTTTGATAATTTTATAATTATAATTTATATTAAAAGTCAATTAATTCATTTGCCCTTGATATAATAATTGAATTTTAGTTTTAAACTGTAAATTTTTATTTTAACTGTTCTGTAATATTGAGATTGCTCGTTCAGTTCTTAAACCATGGATATGCAATGCATATTTGTTGAATTTTTTAAATCAAGATATTTTGATTTTTAATTAAATTTAGCTATTTTAAATTCTAATTTTATCAATTAATTTTTTATTATTTTAAAATTAAATTAACAAGCCACCGAATTGCGACTAAAATGCTGGTACCTTGGTAATAATACTTAATCATTTGAAATATTCTAAAAATTCTGATTTCGACTAAAACTTAATATTTTTTAAAGAATTACAATTTTATTCATTTAACTGCTGATTCTCATCTTAACCTTGATCATTAAATAGCCAGAATTACACTATTCAATTCAATTTGGTGGTCGATCAAGGTCAATTTGAATTATTTATATATCGAATTCAAGTGGTTGTGCCGATAAGTATTACATTAATTCAAATAAACTTTGCTTAAGTGTTATTTGTATTGCTTGTGTTCTTAGCCCTGAGTCTATTCCGGCATTTCTTCCGACTCCTCACGACTTCAAACACATACTTGTGCTCTGATTCTGTACTTTAACTGATATTCATTGCTATTCATTGGATAATAAAAGTGTTGCAAAAAAGTATTCCCAAAACAAAAATAGCAAGAAAATAGATCCAATTATTTACCTCTTTATTCGAAACGTATAATTTATTAGCAAGGTCCCAACATCTATTTGATAAATCTAATAAATAAGGCTTAATTAACTATTTATACTAGGTACTGAAATGCATTTTAAAACATTAAACCTAAGAAATTACATATTTTTATAATAACTTGCTAGTTTATTTCAACAAAAGTTTTTAAAAAGCAGAAAATTTATTAACCAAGATACCAGATTTTTAAAAATTAATTTTCCTAGTTCCAAATATTATTAAATCTTTTCAAAAAGAATTTAAGAATCTCAATTAAACCCTATAGTATCTTGCTAATTTGCAATTAAGTAATTGAGTAAGATTATTCAAAAATTACAGTCTTTTAATAAATTCATTTTTTAATAAATTATTAATCATTGCCACAAATTACTTGATAAAATAATTTTATTAACATAAATGCATGTTAATTCAAATCTGTGAAATTTTATATAATTTTCAAGTATATCTTGGTCATGTAGAAAATAAAAATGAAATGAGTAAAATGCTTAAATGTTATAAATTTTTATCTTGAAGCTTTAAAATTTTAACAACAAAACCTTTGAACCGGGATAAAAAAAATTGTTGAAGGATTAAGTAGCCTAGTAGATAACCTTTTAAAACATTTTATTACCTTTTATTACAAATACATTGTTTTGATTTCATTATTGAGCGATAATTTATTTTTCAAAAAAATTTATTCTTAATTAAATAATTGCTAAATAATTTATTTCATAATTAATTCATTTCATACGAAATGATTATTTTGTTTTATTTTTATGTCAATGTTTTCGACATTAAAAAAATCTATAATTAATTATTCAGACAAACGATGTAATGATTTCCTCTTATGGTCTCAATTCATGTAATGATAACTCAATAATTAATTAAATTGTCGTTTATTTCATTAAGGAAATCATTATCGAAAACTTTTTATTCTTGCTTAATTCTCTTTATGGCTACATTTTCATAATAAATTTTGCCAATAGACATTTTTATCAAGGTAATATTGTCAATTAATTCAGAATTCATTTTTATAACTATTTAGACCATTATTATAATTATTAATACTATTTTTTATAACTATAATTATAACACTTCTATTTTATTAGCACGGTCATTTTATTTAGCTAATTTAGAATTCGTGTTTATGTTTAAATCAAACATCATCAGGCCCAAATTTTGATTTATCATCAAGGCATCATGCTTATATTTTGACATATTAAATAGGTATGTAATTAAATTATTATATTTTTAATTTATAATGTACAGGATTAAATGTTGAATCGAAAAAATCTGAAAAAATCGTCTTGTTAACTGAATTATATAAAACCATGATTACTTTGAGACTTGAATAGATGTTTGCTTAAACAAATTATTAAAATAAACATAAACTGTAATTCAATAATTGAAGTATCTTGAAGCTTTTATCTATTTCATTAGTTAAAAAACCTTGGTTGATTTAACTGTCAATTTTTAAAAAAAAATGCAATGTTAACTTTTTAATGAAATAATACAAGACTTGAGAATTTCTATTGATTTTTCTTTATATCTAGAATCTAGTTAAAATCACAACCATCTCCTTTAAAATTTTGCAAGACACAATTTTCTAATAGCCACACCTTGACCATCCTTTTTAGTGAGTCATTGGAATTTATGTCAGAAAAAGAGATAAAATAATTTAATAATTTTTTCTTCATAGCTGTCACACAAATAATCGCATGAATTAGTTCTTGCAATAAATTTTGAGATGAATAGTCTTTTTGTCTTTTCAAAGAAAGTAATCCCGAAATTTGTTTTGACATCTTTTCAAATACTTATCACAAGAACTTGTTTTCCACGAAAGACTGGATGAAAATGAAACAGAATTTTTCAAAACTGATAAGACTTTTGAGAAAAGTCTTCGTTTAAAAAGTTCGTCAAAAGAAAGGCTAAGATAAGAGAAGTTTACAATTTGTTTAACAATTTTTTTACTCAAACCTATCGATCAGTTAAAGGATTTTAGTGTCAAATAAACTCGTCTTTAAACTAACGCAAAGAAATTCTCACAGAATTTATCCGTCAATTAGTGTTAAAGTCGTTTAATGATTATCAGGGACTTATTCGGAGCCAATTTTTGATGCGATTTTTCAGCCAATTTTTCTTCCAAAGAGAAAGAGATAAACAAAAATCCAATTCAAAACATAAGTTTATATAAAGTGTTTGATTAGATAAGAGTCGAAAATAAATTGCTTTACATCTGAACGCAGAGATATTTGCTGTGAATTATCGTTTGGGGAAAAATAAACTCGCTGAATTATCCGATGTTCAATGTAACGGCTTCAGATTGAGCATAATAGTCCCATAGTCCCATGGTAATTGAACATGAAATTAGAAATACCAATGATGACCTATTTTCAATCTGGTAAATCTTAAAAATTACAGGGTTCTCTTTTATTTGTCCCAAAACAACTACAGGTTGTGACAAAATTCTTGTGAACGAATTCAATTAATAATTTAACAGGTTTAAATTAAACAAGGACTATTGTTTTTAGTTAAAAATTCAGCTTCCATAATCAATTAAATATTTTATAAACAAAT
>JAQIWP010000269.1:0-30481 GCA_034695525.1 Euzetes globulus
ATTCTATGCATAAAGAAGTTTGCGCATGCAATAATGCTCTTTCAAATGGCATTCAAATGGCATCGTGGCATCGAGTGGTTATTATAATATATTTATATCGAACCATATTTTTTATGACTTATAGTCTATAAGTTATTGATTACAATAACAATGAGTTTAACTGTGAATGCAATCCAATCGACAAACTGTTGGACAATATGTTAGCTTTAATTCAATTGATGTTTAGTACAAATCAACTTTTTCTTCAAATCTCTTTTCAATGCTTTTATGGATTCATATCTTTATAAAAAATTAGTCATCGATTTAAACCAATTAAATCAAAAATATATATCGTTTTCAATAAATTAAAGTAAAATAATGGAAACAAAAGTGACGGCTATTTAATAGTTTTCTGACTTATTTTGAGAGACAATTGTTCAAAAATTTACTGAAATTTAACAGAAATTAAAATCGATGTCAAAACTAAACAAACAATTAACTCGACTAATGAATAAAAACTAACAAAAAGTGATTAAAATCGATTGAAAGGTGTGTGCGTCGAATAATAGGCTGGAAATTATTATCAAATTAATTATTTAGTAATAAAACGATTGAATGAAATTATAAACAAATAAAGAAAACGTTTCAATGAATAGATGATAGAGAAGAGGGAACAGGCATTCAAAAAGATTAAAGAATACCAAACAAAAAGTGAACTGAGATTTGTCTGATATAACAGTTCTGATGAATCGTTAGTTTTGTACTTAATTTTGTTGATGCGATGACTCAAAAGTTCAATCGAATTGGCGATAATTGTGAGTCCAGACCAGAACAAGACCAGTCTAGTCCTCACAGATTACGCCAAAACACATTTTATTTAAAAACATTTGTCTTCATATCCAAAGTAATGGCACTAAAGAGAGGTTATCGTCAAATATTGAGCCGTTTTGTAGCCATTATTCGATGCCATCACTGAGTGAAAGGCATTTTGCGAATACATCCCATTATTACAAGTAATAAATTCAATGTCTTTTCAATGAACACAATTTAATTTTGGATCCGCCATAAGTGGCGATGAGTTTGGCTCTTGTTTGATGAGCGGCGGTGAGCACGAGGACACTCCCTGTCCCAAACTGGAGGCCATACTTGTCATACTTGACTTGACGTCTTCACGTTGTTTGCCATCATTTGAGGTCATTTGCAAACTTTCTTTACTTTTTTTGTCCTGAATTTCATTTAAAATCTTCTTTTTGTGGGTCGTGTGAATGGTTGGAGGGGTGAGAGGGGTGAGAGACGTTGGACGCGTCGACTCTACACTCGACAACTTATTTACAATGTTCTGCACTTCCGAAATGATTTTCACTTTCAATTCTTTACTCAAATTGTTTTCGTCTAAAATCACTTCTAAATTACTGAAAATTTTCTCCGATTTATTCTTTATTGAAGTATTTTCTTCATCTGTCAATCAAATGATTTCAAATTAAAACCAAAAATTGTCAAAAATTTCATATTTTTTTCAATTACCCGAAAAATTACTATTTTCTGATCCAAGAGTGGGATTAGAGCTGAACGAGTCGTCGTCGTATAAAGTCCTGTCGTTTGAGGCCCTTTCCTTATCACTTGATTTTAACGGTTTTTGAGCCATGAAAGCGATCGAAGAGTCATCTGTTTTGAGTGGCGCCGAACCAACACTCGGGTCAACAACACATCGATTCAAACTATTAGTTCAAAGAATAAATTGAAATGAAAATTGATTTAAAAATAAAGTCAAAACATACGCTTTATTCCCAATTTTCTCACTCTTCTCAAGTGGCGAAGAATCGGTACATTTATTAGATTTTAAACATCGATCCAATCCTTGAGGCATACATTGAAGAAGATTTGGAGGCAAATGCTTCCCATTTCCTAACGTGTTGGCCGACCAGGGCTTAAATGCTGAGAGCCGAGCAGACAACGACGAATTGCTACCCCCAGAGACACCAGAAGTCAATGCCGGATACCAATACATTAGAAGGGAGGGGTCGGTCCAACCGTATGGAGAAAACAAATATGAGGGATACGGATAAATACTCGATGGCGACGATTCTTCACATTTCAGGCGTTTCGATGAATCACAGACTTGATTCTCATCTCTCGAATTCTACCAATTGAACAAAAGTTTGAATAAACAAATTTATTTATCAAATAATTAGTTTTTCACTACATTTACGAAGTATGCAGTATATAGTTTTGTCGTTTTTAAAATAGAATCATGATAACTGCAATTTTTTTGTCGAATATCTTTAGAATGTAAATTAAAATAATTGAATTTATGATAAATTTAAGTATACTTGACTTAATAGGAGATATTAAACCTATGAGAGCCTTATTCTATTGAAAACTTTGATTGTCAACTGAATTGGAGAATTTTTTTTAACTTTTCCAAAATGTTACAAACAAAATCTTCTTGTATACAATAGGCCGAGTGTTAGAGCATAGTAATGACTAAATTACATCTTACAAAATAACGTAATCTTGATCAAAAGAGAAAATTTGCATTTCCGTAATATTATAAGAAGTAATGAAGCTAACTATTCAATAATTAATTGGCCAGGATAGTTTTTGAATACATTCCCTTTTAAAGACCATAATCAAATATGAGTATTCGATTTGACCAGTTTTATTCGATTCTTTATTTCAAAATTAAATGACAAAATATTGAAATTGAATAATTTTAAGTAAAAGTGTGAATCACAAACACATTTGAAATAATTGTTGAAAAAATAGGTTTAGAAGAATGACTTATCACGTGTGATATCGTGTGTTATAACTTATATGTAAATTTATTAAATTTAACTGAATTTCTCTTTTATTGGAAATATTTAAATTTAAGACCAGTTTTTTTTAACTCTACGTTAATATTTTGGGAATTTTTTAGATGTTTGTTAAATGTGTCCAAGGGCTGATTAAAATGATGATTGAGACAGAGGTAGTTCTATAATGACAATCTTGCTCTTAGGCAGGGGTCGTTAAGGTCAGAGACCTCAGGGGAGAATGAAATGGATTTTTCTCGAACTTCAGTGGGAGGGGGTATAAGGATGGAAAGGTATTTTCCCAAAATGGTTGCCGGAAGCGGCCATTTTGTTGCTTATTCCCGCCTAAATCCAGTTTAAATTATCTTCTATTCAGTTTAAATAAAGTTTGAGCGGTAAATATATCAACAACAAAAAATCGGGAAAAATGACCGTGGCGCTTCCGCAATTTTTGAGGAGCTCTGTTTCTCTGCGTTTTTTATACAATTTTTTTCAAACATCAAGGGGCTGTTTTTCGACCTCAGTATACTATACCTCTTTGTGAACCCCTGGTCTTTGGTTGTCAATGGTACGCAAAAGTAAACTGGTCACATTTCCAGATCAAGTCTGGATGCATAAGGTTTTGCGTTTGTATTAGAAAAATATTGAATTTAAAAAATTAAAAAGGCAATTTTATTTTAAACATGTATTAACTATTCTGGAGTTATTACATTAAATAATAATAATAATAATGTTAAGTTTCATCTCGAAATGTAACCAGTCTACTTTTGTGTTACCAATGATAATTTAAAATCTCGATTATATGCAATCTGTTTCTCATTTGATTTAACGTAAGAAATAATCGTCGAATTCGTCATTTTCTCAGTAATTGGTTTTTTGAATAAATTAAGACTAAAACTGGAATTAACTCAAAGTTATATAAGAGAGTTTTGGTCTCCTTTTGCATAGTTTGTGGATCTGTGCGAAAAGTATGTGATGAGTGGTTTGCAAGGGTTTCTCAGCTAAAAACTTAGTGATGCATAAGTTTGTTGTAATGCAGTCGACATAGACTTCAATAAGAAAATACAGAAAAAGCCAAGTATTTTATGGGTGAAAAATGCCATATGGCTGGAGGGAAGGCCGTTCACCCAAACATTAAAGAATAGATGGAATGGATCGTTAGTATAAGCACTACAAGCAATAGAAGGCACACCACTATTACAACAGATACAGATTTTATGGCAAACAGGTATTGCGGAGAAAGAATTCCTACGAAGACTGAATTATAAGTAATATAATTGCAAAGTGTAGCGACCCCTCAACCAGACTGTTCACTCAGTCGCCCTCATTCCGAATCTGTTTCAAATGCAGACATTTCCGATTCGATCCGACTTCTATCATATTATTCCAATTCATAGCATTAAATGCTTGAGTTGAAACATACTAGATCAATAACTAAATTCATTTGTTAAACATGAAAACACAACTTTTTAAATCTCAATTGAAAAAATACTCTTCTTTCAGAATTTCTAATTTGACAAATCTAATTGCTGCGGTTTAAATGGCCCAATTGTATCCAATTTTCAGGTCTAGTTTCAACTATCACCTATGAGATCTCTTAAGTTTTAGACGGCCCTCATCTCAAGTGAGCCCTTCATTATTAACCACATTAGGGTCTATTATCCAAATACAACCCAATGATATCGCAATAAAAGTCATTTATTTTGGTTTCCAATTTAATAAAGTACTAAAAGAGTAAATGGCCAGCTTTATATAATTTTCAATTTAATTAATATTGGTCACAATTATAGCCCAAAAATTGCACCACTGCTTGATGATACTTAAGGGTCCGAACTAAGGGTTCAAAATCTTTCAGTGGGGGAGTTTTCATCTGAACAGTAGCATATCTTAAAAAAATAAAATTCCATAAAATACTTCAAGAGCAAAGAATTTGTTAGAGTTTCCTTCCGATTTTCAAATGTTGTTATGCCTAAACCAGCGGGGTAATAAATGCATATTTAACCTTTTTAAACTTTGCAAGGAATATAAACAGCTTTACGCTGATTATAGGACCTACCTTACAAAAATAAACTCCTCTGCTGATACAGACTGAATCAGATGTCTAAAACTGCTCTAATCATAACCCAAAGAAATAGAAATGAATGTACCCTTTAGGCCGAAAATTTATATTCCACTTGGCCAAAGCAATTTGTCCCACTTTACAGAAAGATTTTTCAATGTAGTAGATAACCGAAAAATATAAAATTGATTTGTTAGATTGCTAAAATAAATCATATAAATCAGGTATGTGCAAGGGGGGATTTTCCGAATTATTCCCCCTAGACCGAGATTTGGTCATTTATCCCCCTAGGTTTTGAGGGAAAAATTGTACCATAAAAACGCAAAGAAATTGATTGCCTCGAAAATTGTCATTTTTCAGTAATGGCGACCCAAAAAAATGTCATGTTTAAGTAATGGCCGCCATTTTGTCTCTTATTTTAAGAATTAGCATTATAACTTGAATAATAGCTTAATAAGTGTATTTAAAAACAAAATGGTCGCCGGCCACCTCCTAGATTTTGGTCTGAAAATGAGTAATTATCCCCGCTATACCCCTCTAGAGTCACGAACCTTGCACATCTCTGATATAAATTATATGAATCAAATTAGTTTAGACCAGAGTATTTTAGGTTATGAAAGGTTGGTTTAGGTCAAAGATGTGCAAGGTCCGTGACCCTATGGGGATAATGACTCATTCTCAAACCAAAACTAGGAAGTATTTTTCAAAAAATGGCGACCGGAAGCCACTACTTTGTTGTTAAATGCTTTTATTTCCGGTAAGGGATAAAATGGCCGCTATTGCTAAAAAATGGAAATTTTCGAGGGGGACAGTTTTTCTGTTTTTTTTTATTGAAAATATTTTCTCAAACCTAGGGGGATAAATGACCAAATCTTGGTCTAGGGGGATAATTCGGAAAATGCCCCCTTGCACATGCTTGGTTTAGGTTAAGTTATGATATGTTCTGTTTGCGTTTAATAGCAGTAGTGTAGTCGAAAGTTTTGCCGTCTACAACAATTAATGTTTTTCGGTCAAGCGGGGTCTAAAAGGGGTGTAACCGAAATGAATTGGGTTACTCACCAAATAAATTCTCTATACCGTAAAAGTATATAAACAAGTAAATCGTCTAAAATTATAATAGAAATGATTTAAATTCTAATTGATTGAAATGTATAAAAGTCAAATATATTTCAATGAATTCATTATTTATCGAAGGGATGGGTTGTTGAAGAAATATATTCAAGTTAAGGTCTCCCTCTCTCTTTCTGTATGTGTGTTTGTTACTCTAAAAAAGTGTGTGTTATGACCGATAAAAGCAACAGTTGATCCAATTGTGAGCACATATGGATTGACTAGTGTTTAGCGTTAGAATAAACAATATTTTAATGAGAGCGACAAAAATGATTCTGAAATTATATTCATTGCCATCGAAAGTTATGAATTGCAAAATCAAGTGTCTTCAATAAAAAGTGACTTAAAAATTGAATTAAATAAAAGTTGTTAGTATTGATACTATCTTTAGATTAATAATCAAAATTACTTGACTTAAGATGTCTGTAATTTAAGCACACGTTTTGTTTGAGTCGAGCAAACATAGAGTCAAATAAGGAAAAGAGATAACTAATTCAAAATTCATTATTATGTATTGGCTTTGGAATGACTTTTGAGGACGTAAAGAGTGTATAAGTAGTGAATGTCTGGTCTGACAGGTGAAAGAGTTGCACGAATCGAGTCTCCGATTGCAAGTATTTATGTCAAGGACAACATCGTCTCAGAATATGCTTCAAATTCGACTATCAATCAAATCATTTTCACTCAATTCTTGTTCATATTATCTGAGATTTTGTATTTTTTTTCAAAACATTGGTTTCAATATTTTGAGTTCAAGTCTAACCGATTGTATTTGACGACACTTTCTAGACTTTGAGGTCAACCCAATTCAAAAGCAAACGAAATATGCGTTTTTCGAATTTTTAGTCATTAATTAATTTTGTCGAAAACCATAAATAGATTTGAAAAACGAATTAATGATTGATTGAATGTCTCGTTTTTAGCACTTTTTACAACTTTTTATTTTAACAAATTATTAGTCAAACAAAGAATTCACTAAAAGTTTAGATAAATAATAATTTGAGAGAAAGTGAAAACATTAGAAATTACTAAAATAAAGCGATTGTCGACATTTGTCATTATCGCTACTCAACTAAAATTATATCAAAATATTAATAACGTTTGCAAACAGTTCTTTGTATTAAAGAAAACCGATTTTTATATTTATACAACGATAAGAAAATAACTAAAAACTCTAAATTATAATCAAATAAATGATTTAATCGACGAAATATCAAAATAGGTTCAATATCAAATCTCTTGACTAGTCAAAGAACTAAACTAAAGTACATAATTGACAATAATCTGAACTTATATTTGTTGCCATTCTTAGCATTTCTATTTGAATTTCTGAATAATGGTAGACACAAATTGTAATCATTTTTAATTAGCTAAATGTATAGACAGTCTGATGAAATAAATTTCAAAATAAAAAACAAAAAATGATAGAAAAGCGATTAGTTTTAAGCTTTAAGGGCATTAGAATGACGTAAAACTTGAGATAAAAAATCAAATCTATTAATAACTTGTCTGAAGTAGAAATGATCTAAAGTTGGCCAACATTTTAAAGAATTTCAAAAATTGATGACTAATTGACGTTTAATTGAAATAAAAAGAGAATCGTTTCAAAATTCAACTCAAGAAAAAAGTATTTTTTGCTAGATGATTCTTACTGTGGCTTACTAAAAAAACGTTCATAAATTGCTTGATGCAAAAAATATCTAGATAATTGCTGACTTTCAAAATATATTATCGATTAACCTTGGAAAACGAGTATGTACGTTCTTTGCAGCGATTACTATAAATTGATGCATTTGACTAGGTCTTAGTTACTAGGCTTTTGATTCTGTTGATCGTTGTTGATTGGTTGAGCAAAGCTCACTTTTCTTGCCTCTCAGTTATTTTCGACATTAACTCTAATTAATAGAATAAAGACATCGATTTATTAATAATCAAGTATTGCTTTGCAGTCAACTCATTATAAAATTTGATTTTAAATAAAATGGAATGAAAACCAATACTTAGATTAGGTATAAGTCCTTATAATTCAGTACTTAATTTTAAAAATGCAAATTCGACGGATGATATCTTAGACTTTAAATGACTAAAAAATGAGTCCTAATCATAATAAAATGCTTATTATTCTATTAGATAACAACATGGAAGCATTCTCTCAAATTCTTGATTGTGACTATAGATTTGAGCTCAAGGTTCCACTTTAATAGACATTAATTTATTAAATATTTATCTAATTTCCACAATCAATAAATTGAAGCAATTGAAAAGAAAGTTTTACTTGAATAGACATAGAGACAGACATAGAGAGCGAAGTAATCTGCTACAATTAGAAATATTGTTGATAATTGAATGAATTTTTCCAATAGAGAAAAGAGTGTAAACACATGAAAAGGGCTGAGCAATAATTATGATCGCAACGATGAACATGCAACCGATTCTTTCAAATACTTCAAATTAGCTAGATATTTCTTGAAACTTCGAATAAGTAGCTGTTAATCATTTAAATGATGACACAGGCATTCATTATGTACTGTCGAAAGAGTGATAGAGCGACTCATTAATATTCTGTATATTTTGCCGATTATTAATCATATTCGTTAAAAACAGCTTTTATTTTATTTACACAGATTTAGATAAAAATATATCAATTGGGCTAATCAAAACTGTTAACAAGGTAATTGCGCTTTTTAAGTAAAGATTTTTATTCTAAATTAGCCCAAGAAAAAACTTTTGTACAAAATTTAAAACCAAACGAAATATCCATTAATGAAGTGTTTTTGTTGCCGACTATTGTCTCAAATTCAAGGCTCAAACTTGAGTTAAGAATAGAAAAATGTTTGGATTCCAGGAACAGACCAGCTGTTGACCAACGGATTGGGATTCCAGGAAAAGGATCTCTAAATAATGATTCCAGAATAGAAAGAGAAACGCAAGACATAAAAGGCCAGAGGAGATGGGGCTGACGGGGAGAGGAAGTGGTGCAGCGGTGCGACCATTCAAAGATTGCTAGACTGACCAATAAAACCAAAACTATACCATAACTACTGCTGAGGTCTAAACACGGGTTTCTAATAATTTACAGCAAAAGGAAATATACGTCTTGTGCCTGTCTCTCAAATAAGTAACCCCACATTTCACCATTTGGCAGGTTTTGAGCGCCTGACTGTTACCAACAAAAAAAATGAATGACTTAAGAAATTGTTGAGTCGAGCCAAAAGTCTAGTCTTTCTCTCTCTCTCCCTCCCTTCTTTAGTCTAGTCAAATCATAAACTTGATTCTTTGATTTTTTTTGAACCCAAACCCTAACGCTTTTAAAAAGTTTCAATGAATTGAATATTAGTTTGAGGAAAACCTTTGAATTTAATGGAAAAAATAGTAAAATTTAAGTCATTTTTCAAGAAAATCTAGTTTTTCTTGTGTTAATAAAGAAGAGTATATTAAAGTGTCGATTGATTAGGATTTTGATTTGACTGAAGAGATGGAAATAATACAAAAATATGTGAAACAAAAAACTGATTAATTATGAGACGAATAGAAAAGTTGTGATTTAATTACATAATAATTATTGCAATGGAAACGGCATATGAGAGCAAAACAGGTTATTTAGGAATAGAAGTCCAAAACTTAGGCATTCTTATGATAATTACAGTTTGCGTCCTATCACTCACGACTACTATTTTCATTTGGTTTAAGTCTTTTCCTCCAAGGAATGGAAGCATTAGAAGAATATATGCAAAAGACATTAAACTGAGTGCTATCATAAGACAGCTTAGGCTCAAGTGCTGCACCCCATCACTGGCACTGCATTCATTGCCAGGTGGGTCGGGTTGCAAACGCTTCAAAGGAAACCATTTGAACAAGAAGTTCAACAGAACAGCATAAGAAAGAGGCCTAAGATTTATGAACGGATGGCATCGCTTGCAGTCCAATGCAATTGAGGCTAACATTAAGTATATGTCTGTGAACAACAAGTTTTCATTTGAATCCAAGAATTATTGCAAAACATAAACACAATAAATGGCAAAAAACCAAACAATTCTGGCATTAATTTATTTTTTAGTGCAAAACTTGAGACTAACCGCTATTTTTCTCTTGAAATCGAATCGGGTTTTCATTTCGTTCAGATGTTCCTCAACATTAGTGTCGACGTCTTCTGTTTTAGACCTTATGCGGTGCTTATCTTTGGCCACAAGAAGATAAGCCCTCCAATTGCTTGAATCGAAGCCCCAGTGACAGGTCCTGTTCTCACGTGAATGATGAGAATGACAGACAAACTTTTGAGGAGCGAATAGTCCGTGACATTCGAGACATTCAATGCAAGTGGAAAATGGCTGAACATAAAGGGCCGGCACATAGAGACCAAGACATTTGCCAAAGCATTCGTGATATACTTTGAAAGTAAACATTTGTTTGCCATTAATGGCGTTCAAACTAATCGCTGCTTTCGGAGGATTGCTGTACAGAAGAGCGGCGCACAGCCTTTCGGCATCAGTTTTTGTAATTAAGCCACAACTGGGAGCTGAGGCCGGGATGACAGAAGTCAACTTCAACACTTCCAATTGATCCATAGTACATCGCGAACAGAATATTTGAAGTTCATCGCAAACGCTGTTTATTTGCTGAAGACTGAAATCCCGCAAAACAGTGGTCAGAATTTGAGGCAAACACAGTCTTTTCTCTCCCCCAACAGTAAAGCATGAAATGGTCTCTCCTTCTAATATAGTCTCAGATCTTTCGCATCGGTTCTGATCCGGAGGTGTAAAAATTGGCGGCTGTTGTATAGGAAAGGGCGGCGGAGCTAAGAAAGGGTCGTAAGGGTCACATTTAAAACTCTCCTTCTTATTATCTTTTCCAATGCTTTTGCTTCGGTTAACAGTCAGTGACGATCGCGAAGACGTTTCGGTAAATCGGTTGGAGTCGAGGGTAGAACGACTGGACGTATCCGAGTTCTTAGATAGTAATGGATTCGACGATTTGTTCACTGTTTTTAAGTCATTGCCTGAAAATGAGTTCTGAGGCATTGGAGGCGTTGTTATATTCGGTGGAATTGACGATAATGGCGAAGACACCGAAGATGATGACGAGGACGGCGACGACGGCACTGATGACACCCGATGTGGCCAATCGGGGCCATTGAGAGAAGTGGTGGCACTCGCCTGATAACTCTTAAGCACTTTCTTGAGACGTGGTGTATAAACCACTTGAGAGGAATGACTCAAATGAGGCGAATGTGAAGACTGAAAAGAGCTTGATAATGATGGATGGCCCGAATGGCCAGAAGTGTGTCTGGAGTGGTGGACGCTAACCAACTTCTGGTTGGGAACCATTGAAAGGGTTCGAGGGCTGGAAGCCATCGAAGACAAACTGTTTAACAAATGGACACTTTTATCGCTTTTTCTATCCATCGTTTGATCTTCAATCAAAGTTTCATCATTTAATGGCAATTGATTGGACCGAACACCTATTCAACCCATTTTTGTTGTCAACAAATACATAAACCATTTGATCAATGATTTGAAGCCATTCTTATGTGAATTATTTGGCGAAACATTCATTTCTATCGATTAGATATTAAATTGATTTGAATTAAAATCAATTAATCGATTACTGAGTGAATGATTGAAACAAAATGACTGAAAATATAATTTAAAAATCAATCGAAGCGTTAATACTGTAAACGGACTTAAAGAGAGACTCGATTTGAAAGACTGTCTGAAAGCTATGCAATGATAGCAACGATAGACTGCAGACTCAGTGCACAGACTGTAAGAGACGACTGACGACTGTATAGCATATGATATGGCAATACATGCCTTCAATGCGTTCGTAGTCTATGTCTGACTCTTGTCTTGTTTTGTCGTATTGAGAGGTCGTTTCCAGAGCCTTGACGTCATCCAAAGTCACACTAAGGCTTTTGCAGACCTGAGCGCACTCCCTCCTGATAGTCACCACATGAAGTGCTCAAAACAAGTAAACAACTTGAGCTGATGGCCACTACACCACTCCACTCATTCTCTTACCGCACAATAATAGGATCGCAAACATTTTCAAACACTTCTCTTTCAATACCAAAACAGTTTAGAAATGGTCACAAAATCAATGGTTCAGTCAAATATTGAATTCATTAAAGTTGACAAATAATCACACAGTTGTAGATTTTGTTGCTCTCAGTCTATGTGTTGTCGCAACACATTATCGCAACACAAACAGCACTACAGGCAATACCCAAATATATCGGCGCAGACGCGCCTAAATAACTCCACTAATAACCAACAAAACCCGAGACTCATCTCTCAATTGACTTTTGAAGAACTAATAGCTAGTTGCAATTACTTATTATTTCAATTCCATTTCAACCAATTAACAATATCGCCACTTATTGACATTCGAAAATTTATTCATTTTGTGATTATAACTAATTGATCATGATAGATTTACTACTACTAAAAGAACATTTACTACTTAAGAGATACAGTCTACGACCTTTTTTCAGATGATATTAAGTTTAACTGAATTTGTTTCAATAAATAACTTATTTATTTTAACGACTCTTAGATAAGAAACAACTTTGTCTAAAAATTTGAGAATTATCATCATTTCCACAAAAGAGTCTCGAGCTTTAACTCATTTCTATTACAGACATTTATCTGAATAGTGACGACAGAGTAGTGGCGAAGGGCTTCCCACAGAAGAACTTATTTGTTGAGACTCTGATGAAAACAACTTTTTATTAACGATAAGGCATTGAATTTTTGATTGTTTTACTCGTTTTGCGCTGTTTTTTAAATAACTGTTTAGAGTGGAATCATTTCTTGCAAATAAACATTAAAAATAGCCTATATTTCAGTCGTCAGATCTATTCATTTTGATTACCTTAAGCATTAAAACCGACCAAATTCTGTGGGCCCTATTGTAAGAATCTAGTTTAGCATGGTCATTGGCTAAATAGGTTTGATGCCAATTTTTTTATCAATATGTTCAAAATGAATTTACAAGCTGATAATGATCAAAGTAAATGTTGGAATAAAATTCTGTTATTTTATCCATTAAATGGGAAAAACACATAATTGCTTTGAATCACTCATAAGTGCAATTCTAATGTCATTACTTTCACCTGATCCAACTTCAATCAGGATAAGGACAACAGTTTCATGCAAAGATGGCCGATTCCCACCGTAAACTGAAAATACCCCCCACCCCTTCCCTTCGATGCTCCAGCGAGCGAAGCGAGTCGGCCATATTTTGGGAATATTTTAGGATTTTTAGGTATTGTCGACCAAAATTAGAAATTTTTGCAAATGGTGGCCTGAAAATTCGCCATTTTGTTCTTTATTTGAAGGAATTAAGTCTTTAAACTTGCAGAATAGCATTATTATAGTGTAATTAGGCTAATTTAAGCTTAAAAACACCGGAAATAAGCCTATTTGAAGAAAATATCCGTTTCCGGTGCTACTTCCGTCCTCCATTTTACTCTACTCCATATCCCCAGGACTTTTGGCAAAATACCCCTCCCTATACCACCATAAAAAATTGTCATTTTCTCTAGTTTCATGGAAAGGCAAATATGGGATAATATTGAGATCATTTGTTAAACATTTTTGACTCTCAAAAAGTTTTAAAACGGCGATAATAACCATTTAAAAATAAATAAAACTCTCTGGATTATTTTTAGGCGATGGGCCTTGATAGCAAACTTGAGGATAAACCTCCAGTTCCTGCAATTTTATAAGTGATAGGGTGTATAATGATAAAGAGCGGGAACTTAAGTGAAATTGTTTACTCTAGTGATAGCCGGGTAGCGGTGATGATGATTGTCGTACATCCGCTTAGAAATGCATAAAGAAAGAGAGGCTCATTTTTCCATCATTGTTCACAATTTTTCCTCAAAATGATTATAGCTCGCTGAAAAATAGGTTTAACCCGGATTTAAATCAAGGATAACTATTTTCCAGGAATGAACAATCAAGTATCTTAATGTTAATTTGAAAATATTGCCCAGGTTCAGGCTTCAAATCAAGAAAAATCCTGGAAAATCAAGTAGATCTGGTCACTCTGTCCTACCAGTCCTAATTTATACAATGATATTTAAACTAATTAGTTGACTATTTCTTGATTTAAAAGATTATTCTGAATTTATTGAAATTGTCAAAGGTTACCCAAATGGCTATCATGGCATTTAACTCGTGATTTGGCAGTTTTCAAAACAGTTCAATGTCTGCCTTTTCTTCCTTTTCAAATATGCAGACATTTATCTAATAATTATAGTTTAACAACAATTTTCGTTTATTGATTAGAAAAGAAATAAAATTTAAATAAAAATTATTTATTAATAAAAAATATTAAAATCAATTATAGAAAAATATATTCAATTCAATAAATATATTACAAATCGGAATGTTTTAAATAGTTTTCATTTTGAGGCACTTTTAATACTAGAATAGTGTTCAAAATGTTTAGACAATACTTTTAATCTTTTACTGCAATACAATTTCAGATCTAATGATTCTCATAAAAGGTGTTTAGAAAATGATGGAAAAGAAAAATACTTATCATAAGCACTAAAAGTTTCAACATTTCCTCAATTTAACATATTTTTTGGGCAAAATGTATTGAAGAACTCTGGTCTCAATCCTATGAATTGGGGATCAGATCAAACACAGTCTTCGAGTGACATCAGTAATGGATTCACGTATTCGAAACCCTCAAACTCTGACTGATCGATCTTCTCAATCGTTTTCCTAAATTAACAAGGTTAATAATCAAGGTTAAAAAAGTCAATCATTTGTTTTGTCATTTTGGAGCCATTCATATTACAATCAGTTCAAAGACAATTATAAAGACTGATTTTAAAGACAAAATTGACTCTTATATAATATATATATATATAAAATTCAACTAGTTAACCCAAGTTGTCTGAAGACTAGTAACCCTTCCAGATAGTAAAACAAACCTGTAACAAACTAACAGGTTCAAGCATTTGAGATTTTTTTTATCAGAATTAACCTATTCTTCCAGATATATATCAAATTTTACTATTTAATCTTAAAAGCAAAAAGAAACTCAAAAGAAAAGTGCCAAGGTCTTTCGAGTCTTCAATAGATTTCTTATAAAAAAAATAAAAAACGAAGTTAACATACGGATCGTCTGGAGTCAGTTGAACAGGTTCATTTGTGAATTGGGGGTCGAAATGCTCGAGATCGCGGTCCGTTTCCAGTTTAGGTTTATAGGGCGGCGACACTTGTTTTGCTTCTAAGGCTTCCCAGTCGATGCTTTTGAAGAAGGGATGGTTAGTGATGTCACTGAAACCGGTCTCCGGATGACAGCCGAGACGTTCGACTGGGTTTTTATTGAGAAAGCCTTTGAGGACTGATTGCGCCTTAACTGAAATCGAACGGGGAATACGTATTGTCTTCTCTAATATCACTTGAAATAAAAAGTCTTCTGTGTTTTGATCGGGATTATCAGTAGCGCCCACTATATCGAAAGGAGAGCGACCGGCCAGCATCTCATAAAGAAGAACTCCCAACGCCCACCAATCAGGTTCGAAACCGTAGTCCTCTCCTCTTAAAATTTCAGGAGCGATATAATTAGGAGTTCCACAAAAAGTACTGGTCGTATCTCCTGTTCGGATGCCTTCTTTGCACATTCCATAATCGGTAAGTTTAACATGTCCCTCGTGGTCCAGAAGCACGTTATCCAGTTTCAAATCCCTATAAATAATTCCTCTTTCGTGTAAGAAGTTGAGGGCCAGAGATATTTCTGCGGCGTAGAAGCGAGCATGCTCCTCAGGCAGACGGCGCTGGCGCTGCATATGGAACATCAGATCACCTCCTCTGACGAACTCAATTACGAAGAATAAACGACTGGCAGTTTGGAAACATGAGTGCAGTCCCACCAAAAACGGATAATTGGAAGCCGTTTCGAAAACATGTTTCTCAGTCTGAACCCAATCGATATCTTCGTCATCGGTGACCAATTCCTTCTTAATAACTTTCATGGCGTAAATTCTTTTAGTCTTTTTGAGTTCAACCATCAACACCTTGGCATAAGAGCCCCGACCTATGACTCGCAATAATTCAAAATCTTTAAGCGAATATTGATGTGATTCAGAGCCGCTTAAAAGTTCATTATTTGCGTCCACGTCTTGACCCGAACGGCTCAGCTCTGAGTTGTCGATATCTTGAAGACTAATAGGCAGATAACTGGAGCCCGAATTGTTTAGCTGGTGCTTCTTCCGAGCCGGAGTCCCCGTTCTCACCAAACTGTTGCTAACAATAGTGACATCGCCGTTGGCATCGCGAGAATTATTGCCTGGTGTAGAGGGTGTGCTCTCCGAAGAGTGGTGGTCACTCTGACCCGAACAGTGATGTTTGAATAATTTATGACATTTCTTGTGAACCATTAGTTTGCAATTAATGCATTTGAACCCCTGTCGGCCTAATCCCCAAATCCGGTCCTCACAATAGGCGCAGAACGCTCTTCGATTGAATCTTTTGGCCTGAAATATATGTCCGTTAAGTCTATAGAGTTTCCTCCAACGACGGGCTCCCCTCCGATATATACTCTCTTAATATAAGAAACATTTAATTATTGATCAAAGGAGGGTTAGTACTTACTGTCTTCTCCAGGACAGGGAAGACCGGGAACCTGTGGCACACTTGGAAATACTGGGAACCAACAGAGTTAGCAAATGTATAAATATTTGGAAAATAAGTAAACATACCGTGAAT
Source organism: Euzetes globulus (assembly GCA_034695525.1). Taxonomy (NCBI): domain Eukaryota; kingdom Metazoa; phylum Arthropoda; class Arachnida; order Sarcoptiformes; family Euzetidae; genus Euzetes; species Euzetes globulus. The sequence continues at coordinate 16,668 of JAQIWP010000269.1, forward strand.
TGTGATCTCAGAATCTTTGTTCACTTCATATAAACGGATCGCTTCTTCGAGCTCTGCCTGCGATGAGATAACACAGGGATCGCCTAAAATAAGATTTGCATTGAATTGGTTTAATTGTTGCTAAATTTGATTAAAATAAATCAATATTAACCCAAATAGTATCGGTTATGAAAGGGTGCTCTGAAGCAGGAGAGCCAGAAATTCATTTTATCTTATATTTTAAATTGTAATTCAGATGAAATTCAGTCAATTCTTGTGATAGAAAACTGTTGAATGGATTGCATTTCAAATAAAAAAGATTTAAGTATTGAATGCAAGGATAGACCGGAAATATGATAGCGTTTCGTTAGAAACTGATAGCACGGAATGAAGTTTTACTCATTTTGTTTGATCGATAAAAATATTATACTTTTATGTAATGTTTACTCAAAATACATTTACAGCACTTCCCAAAGCTTTTCATTACTTAAGTTTAACGAAACGAATTTGTTTGATATCAAATATAATTAAACATCCATTTAAATACCGGTTCATCTAAATTATACTTTGATTAACATTTTTGACAAATCGCTCAAAATTTCAAAAACTATTCTCAACTCAATTATAATTAAAGGGTTTGTCTATCAATTGGTCAAAACCTTCTTCTTGATTTACCTTTCCCTACAAATGTCAAATAATTATCAAAAATGAGAAAAGAGGGGAATGAGTGAACAAGAAATGAAAGGGTTTCCCCTCAAAACATAATTGCTTTAATGAAATAAGGCCTTCAATACTTGTTTTTTCAAAATGAAGTTAAGATTGTTTTGCCATTATCTGGACCAATCTGTCATTTGTTGACAGACAAATATTGACATTAATGCTATCAATTCTAAGGGATCTATTAATTGGAAAAGTTTTGAAAATAGACCAAGTTAAGGACAAAGTGGACTTTCAATAGTAAAAAGTGAGTCATCAGGTACATAAATGGTGTTGTGCCTAGCTCACTTCAATTTTTAGAATGGCTAACAAAAAACATGGCTTCCAATAAGTGAGGGAAAGAAGAAACTGTAGAAACGATGAACAGTTGATGTGACTGTACGGACATTGGGCTATGGATTTAATCAATACCTTCTTCGTCGACCCATTTCATGGTAAAACTCTGATCGGTTCCGAATTTGCAAATGTCTCGCATTTCGTTACATAAGTCGTTAAGATATATATCATCTTTGATGTATGTGACCATAATTTCGCTATAAAAGGACTCAGATTAGTCAACATCTAAGGTAATTGGAGACAAACCCATTGTAAGCGGCTTTCACTCGAATCAATTCGTTATCCATTTGTCAATCGATTTGTTTTGACAATTTTGATACAAATTTATTTGAAATTATTATAAAATATTATTTAAGTAGAAAATAATTAATTAACGTTAATATAAATAATATGATGAGAGGATTGGCTCCGAAATGGCATTATTTGACTGCAATCTATTGTATGTTTATTCCGTTGACTCGACTCGAGTCGGTGTCAAACACTCCTCTCCTCCAAAGACTGCCATCTTATTAGTAATGGCCATAAGTAGTGCCACCTCTAGTCGTCTATCCTTCTCATTATCTGACAAACTGTAAGACATGTGCTTTTGTTTACAAATATGTTTCGGTCAGTTTACTGTTGAGAGGATCTTGCAAGTACCTTGGTAGTTACTTAACAGCCAATCATTAATTAAAAACTATGAATAACTTAAACGTTGACAACATTTGTGAAAATGATTTGTTTATAAAATCGATTTCTTCTTTCAATGAAAGTTTTGATAAAAGTATTGCAAACAATGATATTTCCAAAAGTATCAAACGATTGCTCTCTTCTTTTCAATCGGTTTCAAAAAGACATTCATTCAATGAAATGCCATTAAGACTATCAACGGATCCGACATTTTCGGTGCAAATGACTAAATGTTTGTCTAAATTAGAAGAAGTGGTATTATTTGAGGAGAGCTTTCCGGAGACGTCTGTCCTGTCGGGTCTGGCCATGGCTTTCGCCCTAAACATTTATTTATGTGATGTCCAAAAAGCGATTCATCTGTTTTTCAAATTGTTTTCCAAACAAACTATTGTTTCAATTGATTTAAATGAATATATTGTCGACAATGACTTGAGTGATATTCTGAGCTCTGGTCACACAACTAATCATTTGACTAAAGTCTCGCTTTTGACCGCACTTTTGAATTGCAATTATTTTATCGATTATTTAATTGAATTTGAATCAAAAGTTTTTGTCCAAATTCATTGCCATATAATTGAAATTTGTTGCCAACGATTACTCCATCAGTTTCATGTGTTTAAACTTCTTCAGCATTGGTTCAGAGCCTTCAGCAATAATTGTAAACAATTGGCATTAAAAGAGCCAAATCTTTTAGATGACAAGATTGTGATCACCGAGACTTTAATCCAAATTGAAAACAATTGGGAACATCCTATAAATGGCGTTAAAGATTGTATTAAAGTTATCTATAATTTAATTTTGGAAACTTTCACTACATTCAAGAATTTGGTGTCCAATTGTAGTGACAAATACCAACCGATAAATAGTTATGACTTGATTGCCGAAGAAGTGGCTAAAACGGGTAGATTAGGACTGACCAGTAAAGCCAAATACCGGAAAATGTCGGCATTGATTCCATTGACCGGTTGGAGAGCTGTTCTCGAGTCCGATCCAAATCTGTGGACACAAATGTTTAAATATCTATCGATTAATAGTCTCTCGACTTCTATCATAGAGTTGTATAAAGCGATCATCATTTCAATGAAATCGGACAGAAATGAAGACATTTTGATTGTTTGGTCCAAATATTTCTTAGAGAGTATGTGTTGTGCTCTCAAGTCCAAGAACAAAGTGATCCACAACAATTTAATGGCACATCTCTTGCCTTTTACTCTGAAAAACGTCGATAACTCGACTCAACTGCTATTTGAGAACCTGAGAGACTCGAGTATAGCAGAAGTGGCAGTAGTCAGGGCCGCAGTCAACCATAACCTTCCCCTCGAATTTTCCCAGTCATTCTCCTGGTTTATATCCATTTTAACCAATAGTGAAGAAATGGTTCGCGAAGAAGCTCTCAATCTTATAGTGGATGAGCGATATATTGCAGATAAGGATCGAATCTTTGAATTATTCAAATTATTCTTATTGTCGAACCTGAATGTTGACAATCCGTCGTTTCGACAAAGAATTATCAGTAAAATCGAAAAGTTCATCACAAAGATATGCATCAGTTTAAGGGATAAGTTTAGGTTATATGGATCATACGACCCCTCCGACCAAAAGGCCGCCCAATTTTTGCAACATTATTTAAATTTTATCGTCTCTAATATTATATCCGGTGCTTCTTATCAAAGAAGAACTACATGTTTACTATTATTCGATGCACTTTTGACAATAACATCTAAATATAATTTGAGCTTGGACACATTTTTGGATTTAAATGAGGCTTATTTCTTGATCTTTGTTTCAATCATTGATAAAGACGATAAAATTAGAAAAATTGCCTCAAATTTAATGATTAAATTCGACAAAAGTTACAGCAATTCAATAGATTATAACTTCAATACAATAGCAGAGATTGGATTGAAATTTCTAAATAGTCCTCGACATCAAGAATCCCATTCTGGGGCTCTTATTATCAAATATATAATTAACCGCTTCAAAAGTTTGACAATCGATGGCAAACTGATAACGAATGAGTTGGAACTGATTGAATTCTTAATCAAGTCATCACAGATTCAGTTGCATTTTTCAAAACAGAGTCTATTAGAAGCGGCCAAATCTGGTCCTGTCCACGGCCTCGTATTGGCGCTGAATAACTGCATATCTTATGATATTCTAAAGAGTTTTAAGGAAGAAAATCGATTAAAAGACATTATCGACCAATCGATTGAACTCTGTTTCGAGTGCACTGACCTAATGCTTAAACAACTTTCCAAATCGAATATCGATTCCTCGCCTTCTTTTCAAGAGATGTGTGAATCCCTCGAAACTATAATTAATAAAGAAATTGAAGAAAAATGTGATAATTTGGACGACATTTCGACTTCAAATGACTTTCAACTTCTTCTGTCGATGTGTTGGCTTAACATAAAAGAGTGTAGTTTTCTATTATCTAATTTCGTTCATTTGACTGAACAGTTTGATCACCAAATTATCTCCGATTCAACAATTCATAAGATTGGTTCGCAATTGATTAATATCTTAAGTAAATGCAGACATAAGGGGGTGATTGAGGCCACGTGTATAGCCCTAACCTCATACACAGTATCACTAATTAAAGCCAACAAACGAAACAATCAATACATTCATACTTTAAGTACACTTTTATCCGATTCTTTGAATTGTGTAAGGAATTCAGCCCTGACTTCAAGTATAACGCGAAAGTCTGCAGGGTTAGCTCTAACCATTCAGGCCATACTGACCGGTGAGTCGGAGGCTGTCTCTGAAGGTTACAAACTCGACAAATCTCTGTTTAGTCAAACTATCGACCAATTGATAGAAACGGCAAACTCGACGTTACCACAAAATATTGACATCAAAAGTGATTTGCCGCAGACCTATGCCTTACATATATTACAATCGATCACAAGCACAGCCTCACTCTCGCGATTCACCATAAAAATCGTTGAATTTCTTCTCCCCATTTGTATCAAAGGGTTTTCGTCAGATATTTGGCAAATAAGGAACGCATCGCTTCAATTGTTTGGGTCCTGTTGTTGCCGAATGCTTGGCCAACGAAAGATTAGTGATGTCGACCAACACATGACTGAAGGCTCGACCATCACAGCCAATGAACTCTTTTCTCGTTATCCCACTCTTTTGGAGGCTTTCAAAACTCAATTTAAGTTAAGTTTTGAGAAAATGGAAAACGGATTGTTTTGTTGTGAATTGGTTCCCATTCTTTCATTGTTCGCATCATTTTCGCCAATCTCTTTGGGCGAACCTTTTTCTGATCAGCACGTCTTGGGTTATATGATTAGACTTTTGAGTAACAAGATTTGGAAGATCCGAATGTTATCTGCAAAGGCTTTGAGCTGTTTATTACCTATCAATCAATTGCAAGACTTATTATTAGATTTGAGTTCACAACGAAATCTTAATTGCAATTCAATACACGGTTTGATGCTTTCAGTCAATCATTTGCTTGAATTGAAACAACAAAATAAAGACGATTACCGCCCAATAAAAGAAGAATTCTCGCGAATATTTCAAAAGTCAATTAATGATAACCAAAGCTGTTATGTTTTATATGAAGTTTTCCAACAATTATTTGCCAACATTTCCCTTCCTATAGATTTTTGGGACCAAGAAGCGAATACAAATATTGACCAGGAATTAACTGAAATGCACAAAACGGATTGCATTTTAAGTGACTGTTTAATTGAAATTTGTTCGAAAGTAGAGTTTACTAAAAGCGATGACATCAGACTTCTTGCGGCAAATTCTTTGAATTCGAAATTAGAGGAAATAATGGAAAATTTGGATTCTTCACAAACTGTATTCAAAGTGGTTGACATTATCTTGGTTATTTTGGAAGATGAGGACCGTACTGTTCGAACAAAGGCAGAAGAAATCGCATCAAAACTGATTTCTTCCAATAAAATCAACTATGTAGTCCATTTTAACGTCGCCATCGATTATCTTCTCATTTGGCTAAGAGAGAGCTCTTTAATAAATCCTCAAGAATTGACTAATTATTTCTTCAGTAAATTAGATTCGGGTTTGTCGTTGTCTGAACTGATTGATAGTCAATTAAGGAATGTGTGGCTACTGTTCGAAAAAGAAGAGAAGAATGTCTTCGCCGAACCTCTGTTTCAAATGTTCAAATTTGATGAATGTCTGAAATATGTGTTAACAAAGCACAGGACCAAAATAAATGACCAGAGTATAAAAAAGTTAGCCAAAGATTGTGTCAATTTTGTAGAAAATTTGTCTGTCCTTCAAATCGGATGTTTGGTCAGTTTTAGTATTTGGAAACTTCCAAAACTATTCATTTGTCTGAATAGTCTGTACTTAAGAACCGATATTCTGTTCTATTGGCTTCTCAACAATTGCCACACAACGAAACCCTTTTCAATTGTTCAGTCTTTCGATGGACTGAATATTTCTGAGGACAACTTTGAAAAGCATTTCAGTGGTCTATTGACAGCAGAAGAAAGGACGTCCATTTGCACGACTCATAAACTCTTATCCACTAAATTCAAATTTTTATTGTTTTTAAAACAAAATTCTTTATTCGAAGCTTCGTTTTGTGAGTTTAATCAATAAAATAATTTTAAACAAACAAATAATATCTAATCGAATAAATATTACATTTATTTTCATAATTTAAGCGCTAATTGCTTTATCCGGAACCAAATATTCAGGCCTTACCACTCATTTCTGGCGCATCTTTTTGGGCCCAACCGGACACTAATTTCTTCAATTCTCCGATAGCTCGACCAGGATTTAGATGTTTAGGACAGGTTCGAGTACAGTTCATAATAGTATGACATCTATACAACGAAAATGGGTCCTTAAGTCGATCCAAGCGCTGTTCTGTCTGTTGATCGCGTGAGTCAATGACCCATCGATAGGCTTGCATTAAGGCCGCCGGTCCCAGATATCGATCACTGTTCCACCAATAACTGGGACAGGATGTCGAACAACAGGCACAGAGAATACACTCGTAAAGTCCGTCCAGTTTTTCTCTGTCTTTAATGCTTTGAAGGTTCTGTTTGTTGCTGTCTTTTGTCTCATCTTTGAGCTGAAGCCATGGCTGTATAGACCGGTACTGTTCGTAAAAGTTGTTTAAATCCTAGAAAACAATCGATAATTGAATAACGGATCAAATCTTGGGTTAACTCTTACCGGAACCAAATCTTTGACAACATAAAGATGTGGCAACGGATAGATATTTGTTGTGTTACTGGTGTTGTCGTCGATTTTGCAAATACAGGCCAAAGTGTTTGTGCCCCCGATGTTCATGGAACAGGAGCCACATATGCCCTCTCGACACGACCGCCGAAAAGTCAGACTCGGGTCCATCTCATTCTTGATTTTAATTAAAGCGTCCAAAACCATTGGACCGCATCTGTTGTGACAAAGATTTTATATTTGATTTAAATGGAAACAAAAGTCAATACTTACGCATTCAGATTCACTTCATATGTTTGCAAGTGGGGCTTCACTGAACTATTCTCCGGGTCCTACAATAAAAGCCATTTTTATCCCAATACAAATTAGAAACAGTTGTCAGTCAACAGGACTAAGGAGTGGTGACTTCAATACATTTAAATGATATTTTAAGGCAAAGTGTTATTACAAGTCTTATCAGTTATCTGAATGGCTTTATAGGTATTTATAGGTAGATCGTTGATAGATAACTGGCTGGTAAATGATCAAGGTCTATATTGTCTGGCAATTATTCAGAATAACTAACCCATCGATAGACAGCGAACTTCTTTATCTTGTCCTTAGTTTGAGGCTCAGCCGCCGTTTGTGCGAATCGGACCTTCAATTGACAAAAATTATTTAATTAATCCATTCTTGAAATAACAAATAATTGTAATAAAACCGACTCTAAGTGCTATCGGATAATACAAAACCAATTGCTTTGAGCTTCGGTTCAAAATCGATGTCATATCAAAGCCTTTAAATGAAAATTCAATTAATTAATTAATTAAATTATCTTCAAATCAATTCTCAAAAATTATTCTCTTATTGAAGACAAACTGCAATAACAAGAGTTTCAAGTTTTCGGTAATTATTATAAACTGTTATTTTATCGAACAAATAAAAACAAATTTAAATAGAAGTTTGACTTTCAAAATAAAAAAACAAAAATAACTGAAAATAATAAATAAGAAGACAATTATTTAAAAATAAATATGTAAATTTAAAAATGTGGTAAAATAAAGCAATTGAATTAACCGAAAACACAAATTTTATGCTCACTTAAATTCAGGTTTATTTTTGATAGAAAAGTACGTCAATTAAATGTAAGTAAAAGAAGTGTTTGAATGAAGTTTTCGATTAAAATGTGAGTCAAATGACAAAAAGGGATGTTTTTGTTGGCGTTGATTATTGAGATGATGAGGAATCGCGTCAATTGATTGCGTGTCCAAAGCATACAATTTCTTGGAGTTTTGAATTTGGTTTCATTTAAACACATATTTTGTCTAATTTTACCACTTATTCAATCTGATGGCTGTCGGAAAGAAAGCATTGACTCGAGAAGAAGAACTTCTTCTGCAAGATTTTAGCCGAAATGTGTCGACTAAGTCGTCGGCACTTTTTTATGGCAACGCTTTCATAGTGTCTGCGATTCCTATTTGTAAGACATTTATTAGACTTTATTATGGTAACCTTTTGACCACTAATTTCAGGGTTGTTTTGGCGCATCCATCAAATGGATTTGTATCAGTCGGCTGTCCTGTTTGTGTTGGTGTCAGTGGTGAGCACATGGCTGGTGGCGTTCGCCTACAAAAACGTTAAGTTTGTACTCAAACACAAAGTCGCACAAAAACGAGAAGAAGCGGTCGCTAAAGAAGTTATGAAAGGCATCGCTGACGACAAGAAAATGACCAAAAAGGAGAAGGACGAACGGGTCCTCTGGAAGAAGAATGAAGTGGCCGACTACGAGGCCACCACTTTTGCCATCTTCTACAACAACGCACTCTTCTTAGCGCTCGTAGTCTTCCTTTCATTTTATATCTTGCGCTCATTCAGTCCTACCATCAATTACTTGGTGTCGTTGGTGGGTTCGGGCGCTCTGTTGGCTCTTTTCTCTACCGGTTCCCGATAATCAACATCTGGTTCTCTATTTAGACTTAAGATTTCATTGAATAAAAGCCTTTATTTTAATCTTTCGTTTTAATTATAGTTATGACTATTATTGAAGTGAACCCTCTGTTAGAGGTTTCCCAACAAAATTGAATAATAATGAGCTCTGATTTGGTTTCGATTTATGATTTTTGAAAACAAATCCAATCAATTTTTGAGCTGTCATTTGTAGAAAAAGGGATGTGAATTGTTTTGTCGTCTTCTGAAATGTGTATCTTATGGTCGAATCTGTCGGGAAATATGAATTGTTTTTTGTTTCTCAGAGCCAAAACCTGATGTGTTTTAAGCCATCGCTGGAAAAGCAATTCATTTATCGACATTTTTTCACAATAATCCCGATAAAAGTCAGTCGAAATGAGATAAGTGTTGGGGTCCTGAAGAGCCGCGTATAATATATAGCAGTCGTCTTGAGTTTTGTTCATCGCGTAAAATATTGAAATCCGTTCGCTATGGCGTTCAAGCAATTGGTTCAGTTGCTTCCAGTTCTTCATATGATTTCGGCCCACAATTAAAACATTTTCATATTTGTCGATATTATTTGATGTAAGGATTTGGACGACATTTGTGTCGACAGTGGCAGTTGGATACTTTTGCACGTATTGTCTTCGATTTCTGGTGTCCTCCACCACAATGGGATTAATGAAAAAGGCTAAATTTAAGCCGTCTATCACCAGATCCAAGGGTCGCTTCGAAGTGATCTTTCGCATAAATTTATTGAAATTTTTAAATTCTCTTTCAAATTCTGGAAATGATTTTAACATTAAGTCGTTTTCTTTATTGAATATAACCGAACGAAACACTTTGTTTAAAGTGTTTTGTTCTTCAGTTTTAACTCCACTTAATATTTGATCGCATTTAAGACACAAACCATTTTGTCCGATAGAAGTCAGAGTTGTTTTGTAAGAAAGTCTTTTCATTATTTCAATTAATTTTGGCTTCAAATCAGAATCGAAGATAACGAGAGTTTTACTTAAGGTTTGAAATAATTTTATCGTTTGATTAACTTTTGGATTAATTTCAGTTAAAGAGACGATAATTTTGGAAACAATTGCTTCACTTAATCTGATGTCAGAATATTTTTCAATTAAATCCAAAGTCTGATCAATGAGTCTGAAATTGAGCGCCGAATCCATAATTTGTTGGATAAGTTTAAAATCAATTTGTTTCAATTGATCCAATAGTTTGATTGAATACAAACAATTAGTTTTGGATGATTTGGATAAACCAATAAGACTAGGATATAGAACATCAGTAGTCAGTCTATTGTCCATATATTTGCTCATTAATTGGTCAGTTGTTCGGCGAATCATTTCGATGTCAGACTCTTCAATATATTGATGAAAATGACTTATGAAATGACAATAACGAGAGGCAGCGATACTGTTGTTCAGAACATTCGGAACACCTTTAATGAGTTTAACCATAGATTCAAAGAGTTTTTCATCCATTTGGGTATCGGTTCCGTCGTTTAAAATAAAGGCTGACATCAGATCAACTTCGAAGTTAATTTTATTGATAAGTTGCTGTTCACTCAATTTTGACACTAATTTCTTCCAATTTATGTTTCCATTGGTTTCCATATTTTCTTTTAATACAAACTCTTTGATTGCCATTAGTTTTGACTCATATCTCAATTGTTTATCTTTCAAGAATTTCAATGGTTTTGTACAATATTGTCGATTACTTATCATTTGATGCCTCAAAAGCATTCTTCTGGACAATAATCCAAACATTTTTTACTCAAAATACAAAACAAGTTTTAAAAATGTGTTTTTAATGCCTTGTTACTTTGAAAAACTTTTTTTAATTAATTATTTGCACCACAAAACTCATAATGTTCAAATTTATACATAAAGTATTGCAGATTCATTATAACTATTATCTTGTCTAAATTAATAAAATTGTCTAAAAAGTATTTTTAATTGAATTTAATTCAAAGTCATTACAATATTAACATCCAGTATATGGTTTATATGGTTATGCTCATTTTTAACATATAAAATACAGAAATCAAATTCAATTCAATTAAACGACGTTTTTGTTAAGCATTAAAAGTTCAAAACACGTGTTTCTTGTTTACAAATAAATATGTCGAAGATTTTTAAGTTTAAATGTTTTATATTTAATATAATTATTGTCGAAAAAATATATTATTAATTATAAACTATAAATTAACCAGCCATTAATTATTATAATATTAAGCTTAAAATTGATTTAATTTATTGTTGACATCGATTGAAATAATGGGCAAAAATAGAAATCGGAGGAAATGTGAGTCTTTTTAATTTGACATACTCATAAATATATTTATATTTCTGACATTTTGTTGACAGACAATGATTTTAGTGAATCAGAATTGAAATTAATGACAATTCAGGATATAATGAAAGAGTTGCTCCGAAGTGTGACAGAGGGTCAGGACGTGAATCTGACAAAACTGAAGTGTCAGGTGTCCCAGAAATACGGATTGCAATCTCAGCCCCGTTTAGTCGATATAATATCATGTATTCCTCCGGAACACAAACAACTCCTTCTTCCTAAGCTCAAAGCCAAACCTATTCGTACGGCCAGTGGTATAGCAGTGGTGGCCGTTATGTGTAAACCTCATCGCTGTCCACACATTAATATGACCGGAAATATATGTGTAATTGACTTCAAATTATTATTATTATTATTAATGAATTGTTGGTTTCATTGATAGGTCTACTGTCCGGGAGGTCCGGACAGTGATTTCGAGTACTCGACTCAATCATATACTGGTTATGAGCCGACATCTATGCGGGCCATACGATCACATTATAACCCATACCTTCAAACTAGGAATAGAGTGGAACAGTTAAGACAGTTGGGACACAACGTGGACAAAGTTGAGTTCATAGTAATGGGCGGAACTTTCATGTCTTTGAGCTCTGAATATAGAGATTATTTCATTCGGAATCTTCACGACGCCCTCTCCGGTCATTGCAGTTCTTCAGTAGAGGAAGCAATAGGTTTCAGTGAAAAGAGTCGTACCAAATGTATTGGAATTACAATTGAGACCCGCCCTGACTATTGCTTGAAACGACATTTGGGAGATATGTTGAACTATGGCTGCACTCGACTTGAAATCGGTGTTCAATCAGTTCATGAAGATATCGCTCGGGACACAAATCGTGGCCATACTGTCAAAGCTGTGACGGAGTCCTTCCATTTGGCAAAAGACTGTGGATTTAAAGTAGTGGCGCATATGATGCCTAACTTACCAAATGTCGACCTCGAAAGAGATGTCTTGCAATTCATTGAGTTCTTTGAAAATCCAGATTTTCGTGCGGATGGTCTCAAAATATACCCAACTCTTGTCATCAGAGGAACAGGTCTTTACGAACTATGGAAGAGCGGTCGGTATCGCAGTTATCCGCCTTCTGTTTTAGTCGATCTTTTAGCCCAAATCCTAGCACTGGTGCCGCCATGGACTCGGGTATATAGAGTTCAAAGGGATATTCCTATGCCTTTAGTGACTTCAGGAGTAGAACACGGAAACATTAGAGAACTGGCATTGGCCAGAATGAATGATTTCGGCACTCGATGTCGTGATGTCCGCACTCGAGAAGTTGGTATTCAAGAAATACATCACAAATTGAAACCGGATGAAGTTGAGCTCATTCGACGTGACTATGTGGCCAACGGCGGATGGGAAACATTCCTCTCCTATGAAGACGTAGAACAGGACATTCTTATCGGTCTTTTAAGGTTAAGAAAGTGTTCGCCGCAGACATTTAGGCCAGAATTGAAGGGAAAGGTTTCAATTATCCGTGAATTACATGTTTATGGAAGTGTAGTTCCTGTTTCATCTAAAGATCCGACAAAGTTTCAGCACCAGGGCTTCGGTATGCTCCTCATGGAAGAGGCCGAACGCATTGCCAGACAAGAACATTATTCCGACAAAATTGTCGTCATTTCAGGTATTTTTCATGTTTAGCCTGCAGTTAAAGGGAAGGGTTGCAAAATGTGTGGGCGTTTCTTCAGTATTAGATGATTCTTCAAAACTGATAGTTTAAATGCTTTGGATATTCTTATTTTGGCTGATTTTGTTTAAAAATTAATTTTTGTGTAATTGTCATTGTTGACTATATTATGACCATTTTATGTTTCCATAGGAGTGGGAACTCGCAATTATTACCGCAAACTTGGCTATCAATTGGACGGTCCATACGTTTCCAAAATGTTATAATAAATATGAAAGAGAATGAAAACTTGGTAGATGTGTAGAACAATTTAAATTAAAAGCAAAACTCCCTGTCCGTCATTGAAGTCCTCTAAACAAATAAATTAGCAAAAGTCTGAAAATATTTCATTCAAAACTGATATAACAGGCGTTTTGTACTCAAACCTCCCCATCGGTTCTAGACTTTAAAAACCGAGCCTTGAGTCAGGCACTGACGAAGGGTAGGAAGTACCTCCTGAAAACACATGTGTTCTGCCATTATCGGTAGAACCGATTTGATTGAGATTTGCAAATGCAGGATAAGTTTTGCTTTTAATTTAAATATGAAATATTTGTTTTTAATTTGTTGAAAATTTTCGAAAGGAATACGAAATAAATGAATAGACAGTTATTCCGATTATATGAATATTAAAAACAACTAAATTTGAAAATAATGTTTACGGATTACTTTCTTATGTATTGAAGGTGTTTGACTGTAGAGAACAGTTTTCTATACACTGCTTATATAATGAACACGAATGGTTTGAAGAATTTGTTCATTATAGAGGAATGTTCATTATAGATTGGTTTTAGTATAGTTTCTATAGGAGTGTTCTAAACATTGCTTTCATTATACAGGTTTTTTTTTCATTATATAGGTGTTCACTATATGAGCAGTCGAGTGTATTAAACTTTAATTCTTTCATATACAGTCAACTCTCGATTTTGTCCGCGCGTCGGGTTTTAGGAAATGAGGGACAAAATCGAGTGAAGGACAGAATCG
>JAQIWP010000270.1:0-30398 GCA_034695525.1 Euzetes globulus
TTACTATTACTATTACTATTATAGGGTTCCTTTACACAGCACAAGAGCCTTTTAAGTTTTGTGTTTATTAGCTGAAGCCAAGAGGAACTAGTTGATTTCAATTCTACATTTCCCTGATTCTGATTTATTTTTTCTAACAATGAATTAGTTATCGGAATGTCTTAAATGAATTCCAAAATAAATGGGAATTTTCCGAAACTTAATTATTTCCACCGAATTCCACACCATTTTCTGTCTGAGAGTATGTCTCAGTGACTTTCCCTAATTGATAAGAGGGCTTAGTTTTAAGGAAACATTGAAGTCATTAAAACCAATTTAAACTAAACTTACCGACAAACCATTTATTAAGGCGAATAAAATCATGACCAGGATAAAATTGTATCAGACGTCAGTTTTCTGTGACTTTTGCATAATTTTTGAAGAATGGATGATTTGGTGATAATATGAAACTCTTTGTTTAGATATGATCTCAAATGACGTGCTATGAGTACATACGGTTTAAAAGCAAACTATAAGAAAAAAGTTGTCAACCATCAACGACAAAGGGCTGGTCGACTGAAAGAAGTCCTAGGCACCGGGTTCGAGTCCAACTCTGATGTAGCGGTGCTTAGGCTGTGGTCTCAAATCGATTGAATCGATTAAAATTGAATTAAGTGTTGAATTGGCATCAAATGCAATGCATTCAATGCAACAAATCTGTAAACTTGTTGTTCATCGCATTGTTGTCATTAAGTATTCATCGAATCGAGTGAATGGCCAACAGTTAAGAGCTGTTGACGAACTCAATCAGTGCTCACATATATCACTGGGAGTTTCAAACAATTTTATTAAACAAACAAAAAACAAAATAAACAAATTGTTAATTCATTGAACTCTGAAATCTACAGATAATAAATATTAAGTAAAATATTGCAAAAGTTTCAAAAACTTAGACATAACTCAGTTTTAGTGCCATTTTGTGTTCAATAATATCAAAAATTGTTTGGAATAAGTCTGACATCGGAGTCGTGCAAACCATTAGCACAAACATTACAGAGGAGACAATCGCCACAACCGACTGGTCTGAGTTGCGGTCGCCAAGACACCCCAATCAACGCCGGTGGTGTTGATTGCGAACATGCAAAACGGTGCTTTTCCATGGGTTAGTCCATCACTAGCGAGTGCCAGTCAGAAGTCCCCATGGCCGGGCTACCAGGCCAGTCTTACAGACCTTTTCCTCAAGAAAAATCCGCTACAGTTCGCCACTTCGGGTATCTCTCAATTGGCGGCCGCTTCCAGTTATTTAGAAAAAATGTCAACTTTGAGCGGACCCGGACAAGTGCTAACTACAAGTGCTAATTCTCCCGGACCAGTGGCGGGGCCGTCTTCGGCCTCTCCCAGTGATATACTAATAACTCATTCAGCGCATCCCCACTCGGGAATCAGTTCCCATAAGTGTCCGCATCCGGACAATAAAGATAAGTCTTATCCGTGCGATATCTGTCAGCAGTACCCTGGTATTGGTGTCAGCGTTTCACTCAACAAGTCGTCCGACATCGTGACCACGTGCTCGTCCAGAATGAATCCGAACGAGTCTCTCGAGCACAAACCACCTCACTTCTCTGCCGTGCCCACAGGCCACTTACACCCGCATCCGGCTCACCTGCACCCATCGGCCGCCGTGCCTGGTCTGCCACATCACCACCATCATCATCATCACCATCAGTCTCAAAGACGAGCGTCCGCTGCTTCCGGCTCTTCGACAATGTCGCGCAACAGAAATGCAACGAATAACAAGCAGTTCCTGTGCCCGGTCTGCCATAAATTGTTCACACAGAAAGGTATGAGCTATCATTGCATCGACATTGAATCATCACTACTGTCCTTAACCCAGGTAATTTGAAGACACATATGATGATACACACCGGAGACAAACCTTATGCCTGTCATGTAAGTGCTCTCTATTGTCACCTCATGTTATGCCAACTCTTCTTATTCTCCTTATATTCTTGTTTTCATTTTGTTATTCTTTGTATACAACTCTCAAAATCAAAAGAAAGACCAATAAAACAAAATCCAATAAAAAGAGTATTTCTTTTAGTTTCGCCAATTCTTAAAGTGTTTTCAATTTTTATTTTATAGTTTAAGAAAATCCTGTTTTAACTGTTTTTAGTCACAAATTATTGCTTTAAATGCATGGATTCAACTCAAGTCTTGTGAATAAACTTTGGTTTTCTCACAATTCTATTCTAAATTTATTTTAAATTTTAAAATGTCACCTTGTCTATTAAAAACTAGAAACGGTCTATAAATTTAATTGATTTATTAAAGAATTATCAATCAGGGTCACTTGATTGAAATTAATAAACTGCTAGTTTAAAGCGTAGATATCAACCATTTTGTCAAAAGTCGTTTCAATGGATTTGAATATCTAATTATGAACTGCTTTTTATTCAATTAATTTAAAGTGTTGCTTATAATTGCTAGAACTTAAATTAGCCATGATGATACTTTAAAATTAATGTGCATATTATAGTCTCAACCATATTTTTAAAGTTTAATGCAATTTTACCGATCGGGGGTCGGGACGGTTGGCTTCTCATTGAATATTAATATATTTGGGATTAGTTTTGGTCGGTTGGCTGTGTTGGCGCTAACGACAGTGCATTCTATGAGAGTTTGGTCACCTTTTTATCTCTTGTATTAGGGCTGATATGAGAGATTGCATTAATTGCTTCTCTCATGTGGAGCAAAGTTTTTAGTTTTGCGAACAAAACTAAAAATTCATACTTTACTGTCAGCCCAATCAGGTCTGGCTTATAATAAAAGGCTCTTAAAGTCTCTCATAAATTAATTTTATTTATTACTACTTTTGGTATTTTTTAACTTTAATTAAAGTTTTGCTAATATTTTCCGTATTGAACGGACACTCCTTTTATTTTTCAATTAATCGTTTGCTAATAATTGAATGCAAAGAATACTGATTCCCAACAAACAAATTAATCTTTGCAACAGATATGCGGCAAAAGCTTCACTCAGAAGGGAAATGTGGACACACACATGAAAATACACACCGGCGAAAAGGACTACCGATGCGACTCATGTGGAAAGGGTTTCACCCAAAAGGGCAACTTGAAGACACACGTCCGATCGGTTCACACTAAAGAGAAGCCCTTTGCGTGCGGTGTGTGCGGCAAAAGCTTCTCCCAGAAAGGCAACATGCAAACTCACATCCGCACCCACAACAAGGACGACCGCTTCCCCTGCACTCTCTGTGGAAAGACGTTCTCTCAGAAAGGTTTGTCGACCATTGACTCTTCAATGGTATTCGAGGCACTCATTTGTCATGTGTTTGTCATGTATTGCAGGCAATCTGAAGACACATATGCAGAGACACGCCGGAACACTGCCCGCCAAACGCTATGGCCAGCGACGTCAGGTCGGCCATTCGCGACTGCTTCAGGTTCATTCTCAAAATCCCAGTGCATACTCATTGACGGCACCGGCAGATCAGTCACCCAGAGATCAGTCACATATGAACAGATCATCGACCGATGAAGATTCTGTACCGCCATTGGATCACTCAATAGCTGCGCACAGGTCGGGCCAGCAGTTGCTGGGACACCAGCATGGCTCGACGCCGGACGAAGCTCTGAGTCCTCAGAATCTACAATTGAAATATGCGCACCAGTCGAGTGCCGGTCGCGACCCCTTGAGTGCGTTGGTTTCGCTACAAAACTCTGCCCTTCATTCTCAGTCTCAACTACAACAACAACACCGAAGTCCGGGCTCGAGTCCCATCACTCCCGAGAATATGGCGTTCAGTTCGTGTTCTGCGGCCACTGCGGCGCGAGTGCTATATTCGACGCCTACATCGATGCCGACGCCTTTGGCAGCGCACCAGACCTGGTTGGCAGCTGCCGGCGCCTCATCCAACCTGACCGGTCCGACTGCGCACAAGAGTCGCAGTTCAACGAACCCGTACGACGCGTTCTCCGGCCTAACCAATCCCTATGGAAGCTTCGCTGCAGTTCAGGCGTCACCGCTGTCTCGACTGTCTCTATTCAGTGGTGTGGGTGTCGGAGCCAATGAGCATTTATCCCATCATCATAAACAACAGCACACCAGCGACTCGACCACCAGCGCCACTCCATCTATAAGCCATACGTCTTCATCGCAACACCAGTTCCAGCCATCGAACCCAAACCCAGACTTCTCCCAACTACTCGAATGAAAGACATTTTGATTGTATTGAATCTCTAGTCAACCATTTAAGCGGCGATTCCACTCAAATTACAACAAATGCCGATTCGGCCAACGATCGCACCGATCGCACATCCATTCAATAAGCGCTCGAATTAATAGTAAGAATTAGACTGAAAGCCAAACAACTCTTTCTCTAATCATTATATACTCAGTATTTATGTAGTCTTTGATATGATTCGGACATCAGTTGATAGCAATGCATTTGATTGACTCTATTTGTCTATAATTGGCTATAATCTTGTAAATTAACAATTTGCTCAATTCAACGAATCACCTCTTCTGACATTTTCACTATTACTTCATTCAATTAATTCAAATAACATTCAATACATACACAAAACCAATTCAATAACGATCTTCAAATCAGACCTCAAATTCTTGATTCAATTTTCAAATTAATTACATTATATTGCTTTCAATTGATATTTGCCGACAAAATGTTTACTCAGTTTATTGATGCCAATGTGACCATGCTTGTCTTAGTAAACTGCCTCAAAAGCAAACAAAAATACAGGATCTAGCATATTTTAAATTAGTGGCAAAAGAAATAGAAAATGAGCAAATTCTTGAAACCTGTGCTATAATATAGTGTTTGTGAGACCATAAGCGACCATACCGTCCAGTTTTATTGATGTCATTGACAGCATTCAGTGTTGAGCCCTGCAATCAGTTGGACTGTTGTTTAAACCAGTTTCAAATTCTATCGTTTCCATTAACTTTCAATGATTTCAGACAACTATTCATTTGAAAGTTTGTTTGAAAATCTTTACAAATGAAAAATTTAAAACAATATCAGTTCAGAAAATTTATAAACAATTCAAAGTTAATTACTTTTCATGGTCTCAAAGATTCGCAATTTTGTTCTAAAAGTAGAAATTCATGTCAACTGTGCAGTCATTGTAGGCAACCAACCAAAAACATTTAAACACATTTTAGGAAACTTAACAAACATTTTAATCCATTATCTCTTATCAGATGATTCCCGCTTTCCTTCAAATACTCCTTTCTTTATGCGATTCGAAATTCATTTATTATTGAAATTATTTTCAAAATTATTCTCTATTCTAGTCGTTAGTCATAGAGCACTACCGATAGAAAGCTATGATAAAACCCAATCTTATGGTCAGTTAAACAAAGCACTCAAATATATAACTATTTTTGCATAATTTCAATAATTATCGTCTGATAAAACTTCGACAATATTTCAAAAAACATTTGACAAACAAAGCTTAAAGAGATCTTCAATAATTGACAAGAATCATCTGAATTTATAAACTAAGACATTTATTTATTCATTTGATTTTGCTGTCCCGCTATGTGTTCAAGCTCATCTTTCATTTACGACCACAATTTTGTCTTAAATAGAGATTTAAATGATGAAAAATAGGACAAAACTGAATGAATTGTCAGCAATTATCAATTGAGACAAGAATATGGAATTTGAAAAAAATAGGAAAACTAAATGGAATTCAAAGATTTTTGGTTATTTGTATCGTTAATAACTGAAGTTATTTCAGATCGTTGAACAAGATTTTGAATTAACGAAGTGAATATAATTAAGGTCCAGGTTCGGGTCCAGGCTCGGAGTCTGCTGTTTCTAATCATTCACTAAGTGCTCAGTTGTGTTCCTCTATAACAGTATTGAATATTTGGTTGTCTGTGGAGTTGTTTTCATAAATAGTGGGTTTATGTTAACTGAAGGCTATTTTGGTTATTAAGAGAAAAACTAAAATTAATTAATTAGAAAACGTCTGAGACATGAGGTCAACGACTATAAGAGAATTGATTTTTTGTGACCAAAATTAACATTTGGAAAGTTTAGGAATAATAATAATAATCATAACTTAATTGTATGGCTTAGAAGTGAAGAAGTATTAAAAGTATACAATAATAATACATTGGGTGCCTATCAATAGTTTCATATATTCATCATTCACATTCAATCAGTCAATTCAAATGAATAATATTATTATACAATTCTCTCAATGAAACTATCTCTGAATTTTCAACTTTATTATTATCTTATATCAAAAACTATAGCCAATTATAAATAGTGTCGATGAAGTTTTAAAATTCTTTCTCTTTACTCATTCTCTTTACTCTTTAGCCTATAATTAACATTTAATTATAATGATATTGAAGACTAAATTGGCTTAAATTTGTTGAAACTATCAAATATCTTGATGTAAGTGACAATTGTTGCTCATATTCTGTTCATAACTGCTTTCCATTTTTTCATTCATATTCTATTCGCTGTTTACGTGATTTTGAGCCCTAAAAGGCTCTGTTTTGTGATTTATAATACTATAGTTTGTTTGAAAAACTAATCATTTGGTGCTTTTTGATACGCTATAACTTATAAGCCATACGCCATACGCTCACTACTATTTCAACACAAATTTTAAGACTATTATATAATAATCATTTTCTTATAATTTTCTACTAAAACCGTATGTATTATTAATATTACAAAATTATGAGTCCCTCCGTATTATTATTATTACTTCTATTTGTTTTCACTACTTTAACGACTTAATAATTTTAACGAAAGCGGCAAAAGAAATGTTCCGAATTAGACGTCAAACGTTTATTATTGCAAATGTATGTATAGTTAGTGAACTGAACCAAACTTATCAAAAAAAGAAGAAGGTTTGAGCTATAAATTGGTCAATGAAATTGACTGATTAGCCCAAGTGTTAAACAAGCGGACCTGTGATCAGCCATCGAATTCGAGTGATTCGCACTTTTCTTTGTAATCCAATTACAAGACTAGTGATCCAAAAAAAGAAATGAATTCAAAGCTGTGATGATTTTTAGTTAGTTTTGTAACGACTTGGGCTCTAAAAGACTGTGTTTTGCCTTTAACTATGATTGTCTCGTTTATAAATGAGTTCAACACAAAAACAATACAATTAATTGTATAAAACCATTGATGGAATTTGAGTGCATCTAATGATTGCAATAAAGAATTTGAGTGATATTTCCAAATCAAACCATTCAAACCTTTCCTTTTCCTTAGGAATAACTATTTGATTGATTTATACGTAGACTGAATGCAATAATAAGTTGAGAATTAGTCTAATATTTGTAAATTTCAAATGGATTTGATGTGAAAAGAGGTGCCAAACAATCAAAGCATAAAACTTTTGTTAGGATTGGAGTTTGCCTTAAAATATATTAAATAAAATAAAGAATTTATTTTTAATATTTTCAAATCAATTCGATTTCTAAGCTTTTCTCAAATAAACGACGAGTTTTGTTCCAATGATTTCCAGATACATTTGCCTTAATATTAGCATCACATTAATCAATGATTTTGTTTTAAAATTTGTTTTCTATTATTTATCTATTAAAGTCACTTATTTAACAATCAATGTTGGAATCAATAATAGCAACAAATGATTGGCACAAAAATCATTTCTCAATAAAAAGAGTAAATGATTGAAAATTTTTTTGCGAGTCTGGCTATAAATGCTTCGCTCTTTTGAAACACTTGTTTTCACTTCAATTATGTCACTTCTGTACTGATTTCATTGATTTCTCAGCCAATTATTGACGGTCATTAGCTTGCCTTGCAATTGAGCCTGTCTTTTTCTTTTAATAGACCAAGGAGGGTGATAGATTAAAAACTGCAATCAAATTTCAATTTGAAGCATGCAATTTAAAAATCTATCAGTTAGGGCAGTCTGAATGAGGCTTTCCAGATTGATTTCCCGGAGCCATATCCAAGTTTTAGAGCGCACAGCATTGGCCACTAAACTAAAAAATTCATTTAACGAAATCATTAATATCAATTTTTTAATATTTCCCAAATATTAAACCGATTCGTGAATGCTTTACATTTATTTAGGGGGAAAAAAATCAGAAAATATTACTCCGAAATGTAATTTTCAAGTTTTAGCTTTGATTTGAAATCCAGAAGTGAACATTCAAAATGAAATAGTATTTCGATTGAAAAGCAATTAATCCATTTTTCTTTAATTTTATAACTCGAAGAAAAATACCAAAACACATATATATATATATAAGTTTATATACATATATATAAACTTATTATTCTTTTTCTTCATTAAAATTTATTCCTTACTCTTAAGTTCCTATAAAAACTAAATTTGAAAACATTTTCATTGATTATAATATAAAATATCAAATTTTAAACTGAAGTGCTTTTGATGTAAAATTTTGACTATAGTTTTATGTTCGGGCATACATATAGGTATTTGGCACCTCTTATTTCTTGCTAAAAGTTTGACTTTTTTGTCACTTTTTTCATTAAACGATTGTATAGTGTTTTCGATCGATAAGCGAAAAAATGTTATTATATTCCAATTTTTTGGATAATTGATTGAAATATTATAAGATGTCATAAATTAAGAAAATTTTATGTTAATGTTGTCGACGACCAAAGATACTGAAGTGAAGCCATTCTAACCATTTGTTAAATCCGTATCAGACGTGAGGGTCGACTCACTTTCAAAAAACCTACGATTTCTCAAATATCTTGTTTCGAATTCAAGTCATTTAAAGCATTTATAAAACAAGTCATTAGCCTAAAAGGCCAAACGATTTAGCTTTCCCTCCATTCCCTCCAACCAGACATCAGTTTCTATGAATAAGTCTCTAACTTTAAAAAATATTCGCCACTATTTTTAACCTGAATATAATCCAAATATTTCAAGTGACAAATGATGACCAAAAAAATACGATCAAGTCACCATTTTATTAAACTAACAACTTTGCTACAATCGATATAACTTCACCTTGCTAGAGTATCAGCCAAAAAAAAAGGTTCTCACTGATATAGCAAGCTAATAAAAGCCATGAATTTCTGTATAATTTATTTCAAAATTCTAATCATGAGATAATAACTGAAATTTTTATTTAACCCCTTTTGAACTCTCCAAAGTCGAAGACCTTGCACATCTCTGATAAATGTATTGCATTAAGTTTGAAATCATGCAAAAACTTTTATGAGTATTAAAAATTGATTATCAATTGTAAGCTTATCAGTGATAAGAACCAGATTTGAGTCTGAAAGCCAAATAACTATTAATCATTGAATTTTCAAATAAATCAAACATTTTTTTGTGATTATGTCTGGAAAAAAGGAATGAAACAAAAACTAAAGTGAAGTCAATCTAAAGTCTGATTCGGATATTATTATTGGTCTAATTGTTATTTGAATTGTAATTGAAGTGAACATCGGTTGGCATTCAAAGAAATTCATACAATTTTGTCGAGTCTTTGATTGTGTTTAATCTTCGCATACAAACCATTAATTAATCATTAATGGGCGCCGCCCTCTCTTAGGTGTCTATTAATTAAGTTAATTGAGTTCAACATATAGTCTATAATTTAAAACATACTGATTGCTCATCTGATATATAAATATATCTGTTTTTAACATTTTCTTGACTTTTTTGGTTTTGAAACAAAATTCATTTTTAGTTATTCTTGGAAAAAAGTGCGTGTAATATGTGTTTAACAGTGGTCTCATCTCTTCTACAGATGAACTCCACAATAATCGGTGAAAAATTCAAAGCAATGATAATCTGATCAAAATAAATGTGATGTCATTATAATGAATTGAGTGGACGTTAGTACAGCGCACTCTAATTGTCACTACTATTTCTACAGAGTCTTCACTATTTCTCCATTGGATCGTCTGTTCTCTGTCTAACCCATAATAAGTTAATACTTTAATATTCTTAACTCTCTCTCTCTCTCTCTTCTCTGTATATTCTATACATTCTATACATTAGACAATACAGTGAACTGTAAACTGTATGTCTGAGCGATACAAAGCCTAACTCTATTGGTATGTGCGCTGTGTTAACGAACTCATTACAACTTTGTCACGAGTTGTTAAATTAAATGATCTGTCTCTCTCTCTCTCTCTCTCTCTCTCTCTCTCTCTATCTCTCTCTTTCTCTCTGCTGTTCCAATGCAGCCATTATTTCAATGCTGAAACCTTTTTCAGAATAAAAATACATTTTTTACCCGAAATAAGTAGATTTGCAAAGAATGGTCTTAAAAGTGATAAGTAGTGATAATGCACTTCAAGTGATCACTAATTGTATGCCAAACATTGTTTGCAATTCTCGATAAACGTTAAATCAAATGACAATTCAGTTGAGGTTTAAATGAGTTTAAAGCTTTTTGATTGCGTGGTCTGACCACCAAAAAGTCTTCATTTGATTGTTCAAAACAAGCATTTGTTCTAACTTTGAAAGATTTGAAAGTTTACTGTTTGACAAGATTTCAAATTTAATCTCTTTTTATATACAAATCGTTATCACCATTTTTGAGCTTTTTTTGCCTTTTTATTTCATTAATATTTTATTGTCATTAACTTTATTATTATTATTATTATTACTATTATTATTATTATTATTATTTTGATTTTTTTGGTTAATTTTAATCGATTGTAAGCCCTTTGTTCGGAATTTTCAGTATAACAATAAGGGGTAAAACAACCATTCAATCACTTTATACTTTACTATAATATTTAATATTTAAAATGTTAAATATGTGACAGCATTATAACGATTATTAAAGGGATGTCTTCTAACAGCGGTTCAATCGGTAATAACTTTTAAAGTGGACACCATTTCTATTGAATTACTGACTAAAATTTGGTTCAAACAGAATCTGTTGTCAATAATTGAATAACTGAAACAAAATGTGATGCTTTAATCTCATTAATTCAAGATTGCCTTTCATTCAATTAAGTTATTCAACATTTTTAAAGCATTTCTTTTCATTATTTTTTAAATCAATTATCTTTTCATAAATAAAATCAAAGACTAAATTATTTGTCATTTTTTGAAGGCTAACTTTTTTCTACTTCAACGCATTTCAATTCAAATCCAGGCTAATCTTAATTTCTGAGATTAAAGTTTAAATTGTTTTACTGTTTTAATGACTTAAATGAGTTTTCATTTACTGTTAAATAATCGTCAAACTATGAGAACTGATTTGTTTAAGTGTTTGGATCGGCTTTTCTCTGAAAATATCTTTTTTTTGACGATTAGCTCAATTGCAATAAAATACTCGAAAAAATTTCTCAATTATTGAAAGTTTTTTTTGACATTTTTGGAAATTTTTTAATAAATTGACATTAATTTAATTGATTGTATTATACGTTAATTTATAATGGAATCAAAATTATCGTTTAATTGTAATAATTGATTGATAAGAATAGTTGAGTTCTTTTATTTTTGTTACCATTATTTGGATGTAAACTCTAATCGAATGTAATTTGTATTGAATTGTAGGCAAAAACATAATTATGTAAAAAGTTATTCGGTTTAAAGTCCGCTTAAGACAACTCTTCTATATTTTTATTCATGTATTAGCCTTTCATTCAATCTTTAAATAAATTCTAATTACTATTAAATCTGATAAACATTTACTTAAAATATAAAATTTTATTGAAAAAATAATTTAAATTAAAGCTAAAAGGAGGGAAAGGGGTTGACGTAATGCCAGTTATGGTGTACTCGTTTCGATTCTAATGTGTAGTGATTAGGAACCGAATCGATCGGTTCATTGCTTTCGATACCGATTTTGTCGATTTGCGTCGAGTTATCGATTTGTATGAACTGAATGGAGGCCACATTACCGAAGAAGTCATTGAGCGCTACTTTGTCTGTATCTCTTTTATAGTTGTCTTTATTGACACTAACCGTCGAAATGCAGACACGTTTGGGACAGACGGCTAAAAATTGAGACAAACTCTTCTGGTTATCCATTTGGACTTTTTCCAGGAATTCGAGCGCATAATAAGTATATCTGTCGATGACATAGACCCCAATAGTCGGGTCCCCGTGATGTGAAAGTGAGTCCTCTCCCACTTTGGAACTGCCGATCGCCAGAATGTTCGGCGAATAGATCTTCTGCGAGAGTGACTCTGCCTGACAGGTGTCCACAATAAGCAACAGTTCATTATATCTTCTCTTTTGCCACATTTGTTCAAAAGCGTCGCCCAATTCAACTGAAGTTATTTCTTCGGAGTCTTGAAATTTAAGAAATCCGTCGCCTCCGTGTCCTGTCATATATATCAAGACATTACTCCCGGAATCAGTCAATAACTGCTTTGATTTAGGAGTTCCGTCGCGCACTCGTCCCGTCAAAAGACGGATCAGGTTCTGAACGGTTACTTCATATCCTTGTTTTCAAACATAATTAAAATAAATAACAAATAACTAAGAGATCCGTTGAAAACCTCTATAATCGACTTCGACGTCATCGCCATAAACATTGATGAAGTGCTGTCCGTTGTTGAAGATGGTGGCCGGCTTCGGGTTACGGCCATCACAGGCCATGTCGTCGGCAACCATCAGAATGATACGACTGTCAGGTATTCCCAGCCGTTTAACACTTCTGTAGATGGAGAGGACATTGGCCACATGTCTGTAGTTAAACCAATACCGGGAGGCACAGACCAGAACCGCCCAATTGTTGGTCTGAGAGCCCGATGACAGAAACGACTCGACTTTGCTCTTCACTGAAAACACTTTAATCGTTTGCAACAAAACTGCAAACAATATAATCAAAGAAACTCTCATTTCATTGAAATTGAGGTTCAGTTCAAATCAAATCATTGTTTGAATTGAATCCACTTTAAGACAATCAATGAGTTTGCGCTAAATCTAGTCATTCATAAACAACGTTACGCTATCACTGGTCTTATCGAGTCTTCATTTATTGTTGTGTTTGAGGAAAACCTGTCTTTAATTTTGATTTGTCTTTTAAATTGAGTCCATTTCGACGACATTCGTGAAGAATAGGTCCTGAAGAGGAAGTGGACACAAAACTAATGCCTTCACAAATGAGAGGTAATTTTTGATTATCTTTCTATCGGACACAATGTGTGACGCAATAGAGGAGACAAAAGAGAAGACAATGTCTGCCATTCATGGTATCCGATGGTTTGTTAACGCTTCTAAATGGTCTCCAACTAAAGAACAGTGGCTTTTGGCCCTCAGATCTCTTCAAAACGAAGAGGTCACCAGAATTAACCGATTTGTCTTCAAAAAAGACGCTAAACTGTCGGTAATCGGAAGACTTCTTCTGAGAAGTTGCGCTCAAAAGTGTCTTAAATCTGTTGATTACAAAGACATACGATTTGATAGAACAGAAAAAGGAAAACCATTTCTTGTAAAAGAATTGACAAACGATAAGGGATTAGACGTTAATATAAGCCATTGCGGGGACTACTGTGTCGTGGCTTCACTGGTTTCGGACACCTCCTGTAAAGTGGGGGTCGATGTCATGAAAATTGAATATTCGGGACAACAGAACGATAGACCTCTCGATGACTTCTTCAGTTTAATGAGGCGTCAGTTATCTGAAACGGAGTGGCGTTTTGTAAATAGCGGACCAAATGATTGGCAAAAGTTATTCCGTTTTATACGAATTTGGACTCTGAAGGAGAGCTTTGTTAAAGCCGAGGGCATTGGCATCAGTTTCGATCTAAAGAGAATCAGTTTCCAGTGTCCGACACCTTCACTGTCCACTCACTCTATAACTCGCGATACAGTGGTCCGAATGGACGGCTGTTTACTCGATGACTGGTTCTTTGAAGAGAGTCTTCTCGACAGCAAACACTGCGTTTGTGTCGCTTCCAACAAACCATTCAATTCAAACGACAATTTCAGATCAATTCTTTTCATGGAAAAAACAATCGATGATCTTTTGGCAGAAGCCGTTCCCTTAAACCCCGACCAAACTTTAGACTATGAGAGCCTATGGACTGACTTTGTAGACAAACTCATTAAACAATAATCTCGACTAAAATCAAAGTTCTTATAAAAGTTTTTAAATTGTTTTGATTTCATTTGAATATTTGTAATACTATTCAAAATAAATAATGAATTTTTAGTTTAAATTAATTAATTGTTTTATAATTTGTATCACTTATTAGATTCAGAGGAAAGAATGCGCTTCCAAATTGAACTGGAGTTCGTTCAGTGCTTAGGAAATCCCAATTATCTAAATTGTGAGTCATTTTTAAACAATTCTTTACTATAATTAAAATGTTTACCAATATTCTGACTAAAACTGACGAATACTTTTGATACAGATTTAGCCCAAAGGGGATATTTTAAGGAAAAGGCTTTTATTAATTACATCGAATACCTGCAGTATTGGAAAAAACCCGAATACACCAAATACTTGAAGTATGTCTTTCCTTCAATTTATGTAATCCTATTAATTGTAATCCAATGGACAGGTATCCCATGTGTTTGCATTTTCTCGAGTTATTACAATACGAACACTTCAGGAGAGAGTTGTCTCGGAGTGAGTGCTCCAAATTCATTGAGGATCAGATGCTCCTCCATTGGCAGCATTATTCCCGAAAAAGGACCCGTCTCTTACAACAGGCCTCCAATCCTTCTCATGACGGCTCGCAAAACAAAAATTCTTAATTTCTGACAACAATGTTGAGGTTTAAAGTCAATTAAATCATCACTTTTTCAGCTGACCCTCACTTTTTGCCAACGATTCGATAAAATTCTTTTCATTCAATAGATTTGACTAAAAATATTCAAATCATTAGATTTAAAAATATTTTCAATAAATAGTTCGCAAAAAGAAATCATAAACGAAATACCTTTTCATTGAAAACTAATTCAATGAATCGCTTTTCCTCTTCAATCAATTGTTTTTCTTTTTCAATCTTCACCTCAAGTTCTGAAATATAGTTGAGTTGAACCTCATTGAGAGTGTGATGACTGGAATCAGTCCATCTTTGCTCACTTGTAATCCAATTGATTAAAGTTATTTTGCTCAACATTTTTGGCGATAAATCACAGATATATTGCGAACAACAAATGTAAACCTTGAAAGTCGGCTCCAATTCAATGATTTGGTCTCCGAATTGAATGAACTAAAACATCAATCAATTGACGAACAATTAAAGTAAAGCATTGATTCAATCAATTAGTGTTCAATTCTGACCTCAGTTTGCTTTTCATTTATTACATTGCTTTCAATCAATTGTTTGATCACCGAATTCGAGTGAATTTGTCCAACATTTTCAATGAGAAGCAGACCTCCCCTTTTAAAGGCATCTATGAGTAAACTTGGCAAATTGTTCTCATTTTCAACTTGCAGGTCAATTCTGGTCAGATCAGGATATAAACGACTTAACCATTTGCTTACTATATTATTATTGTTGATAATTACTGGAAGTCGTCGACTCCTGTCACATATTATAGCATTTTCGATATCGAATGAATGGGTTGACATACCCTTCCCCACCCATTTCAATATTTGATTGTCATTTGCCAAGGTCTTAATAAAATGAAATTGTTCACTCAATGAAAAATTGCATTCATTCTCTAAATAGTTTTGCCACTTATTAATTAAATAAGATCTTTGTTCTTGCTCTAGAGCACAGGTATAAATGATAAGAGCAGCTGAAAGTATTAATTCAGCCACAATTTGATGCTTTCGTTCTTTCAATTGACCACAAATGTGTGTCCATTCACTTATTCTGGCTTTCAAACAGTCGATTAGTTGTTGCACCCGAACCAATTTGGACCGACATTTTCCTCTCTTGTCTTCCAGTTCTTTCTTTTTCTTAGACATCACAGAAAACTCGTCATTCAATTGCTGTAAGAAATCAGTTGTATTTGTTAATTGAATTTTCTTGTAGTTGAGCGCCTCTAAGATGTCTTTCAATTCAATTTCTGCTAGTTTCAGTTTTTCTCTCTTTGGTTTCACCACATTTATCAGTCTATCATAGATATCGATAGCTCTGACCCAATTGGCCAGTCCTTCGCAAGCTTTGGACACTCTCTTTAAAGTTGTCGGTTCGAAGTGAACAGAATGTAAATATTTTTGTCGAATCAAATCAATAGTATTTCGTTGAATAGCATTTCTGTCATAATTTCTTAATTTGTCCAAAAATCTGATATCACTCATCATTCTTAAGGAAGAGTTCCAATAGTCATCAAACATGTGATTAGTTTTTAGGTCTAATTTTCTTTCAGGTTTAAAATCGTTTAAAATGCAAACGGCTTCCAAAACAGTCCTGACCGCCGGTGGCGGACATTTCATAGAACGCAAGAATGTTATGTCTTCTGATCTCAAAGTATTCAGAGCACTAATGGCACTTCTGATAGCTGGAACCGCTTGAGTCAGCTCTTTATAGCACTCGTCTTTGATTTTTTGGGCACTGGCAGCCGATCGGTTGGCCACTGCTTCATCACTCCCTATAATTTCCTTCTGGACCTCAATTTTGTGGCTTTCCTTTTCTATTTTAATCATTAAACTTTCTGTTTCAGCGAAAGACGTCAATAGAATCGGTTGAAAGTCATTAATCATTTGATTCTTCATTTCTTTTAAACTTTTTACCACTGAATTCGAGTTTTCAATTCCTTCAAAATATTTGTTTCGCTTAGAATTGATTTCTTTAAACTTTTCTTTCAAAAGATCTTTAAATGTTTGAATTAAATGAATAAACATGGACGCTGTTACACAATAATTGATAGGTATGTCCTCTCTCATTTTCTCATTAATCACTTTAACAGAATCAATTGAATCCAAATGAATGAATTTGAAAGCTTTGGCGCACTTTTGTCTGATTCCGAATTCAAGACTTTCTTCTTCCAATAATTTATTGGCCACAACTTCGAGGGCTTCTTCTGGCCATTCATTGACCCATTCGTCCTTCATCTTTTCCAGAAGCAGTTCCAACTCATATTCTTTGCGCGCAATTTTGCCCAAACTTTTGATCTGATCTATATATTTTACTGGATTGCTGACAGAGATAACATCACTGAACGTGCAACTTCCTGCCAACGAGATCTTTTGGCCAATTATCTCATTGATTTTATGCCAATGTCTTTGACGCAAGACATGACTCGAGAAGACTTCGATCAGTGGAATGTAGTTTGTTTTGAAACATTCAATATTTGTTTGCAAATAATTGACATTTTGTATCAAATAATGAGATTTATATGTTGTCATCATTTGGTCACAAGAAGCCAAAAGTTTATCAATTGTTTGTTTAATATCTTTCAGGTCTAATGAACGGAACGATTTAGACAAACAGTTATTCTCAGTTTCTTTGAACAACGAAGCCGTTCCCCAAATGCCAACCAAATGATTGGTTCGGACATTTAATTCGGTTAAAATCTCAAAGTCTGTTATCATCAAGCCAAGTATTTCCTGCTGACTATTTATATCTTGGCATTCTTCAAAATATTGTTTTAATGAATTACTAATGTCATTAAGTTCACCACAATTATCCGAAATGCACTCAAAAGGCGACGATATTTTCTTTTTCTCAAAATTATTCAAAATATTCGTCAAATTCTTAATATTGCTTTGAAATGCAGTAATTTTTGATTGAAGTTTACTCTGAATTTCAATTTTTTCAATTTGTAGCCCTTTTTCTCTATCAGAGAAAAGCAATTGAATTCTTTGCGGCCAATAATATATTCGATGCAAAACTTCAAAATCAGATTCAGTAATAATCGATAGTTTTGTTCCGTTTTCAACGATTGTATTCCAATTATTTTCAATATATTGAATGTCAAACATCATTAAATTGATAGTTGATTTCATTATTTTCATTTGCTTCAAATTATTCATTAATTCATAACAAGATTTAGAGAGTTCTTTGAGATCTTGTTCAATCATTGAAAACCGAATGCAAATATGTTTAGCATAAGAAAGTAGCTCGATCACCTGGCTTGCTATGATCTTGTTAATTTGATCTTCAATCAAATTTTTTACATGACCTTTGAAGTCGCAAAAATTGATTTTTAAAAACCCAATATTTAACTCATTTGAACTAACAATTAAGTCTACTATAATATTATTGCAAGATTCAAAAAGCGTTGAAATATATTCTGGATTCTGATTATTACTTTCAAACTTTATAATAATTTCAGAGATTTGTTCAGAGAATTCTTTTTTATAAATTTCAATTATCTGATCAAAATTAATCTTGTCAGCAATGGATAGAATTTGACAATGATGATTTTGAATGTCGCTATCAGCTACTTGAATTTTAAAAAGAAACTTCCTCGGTAGTCTTTTATGTTTGAGCAAGATTAAATTGTTTTCTACTCTATCAATGTTTTTATTACATTCCAATAAATAAGTTGAAGGAAATAAAAGTATTTCTACTAATTTGTTGACTGATGGTATCAAATAAGGATTACCTCTTGGTTTACATTTAATATCTATTCTAAACAGGGCAATTGTTTTTTCAAAGGTATCTGACAATATATTTATCCAATTTTCCAAATTCTTCAGAATTAAGTCCCGGAAAAGTCGAGACATTAGTGAAGCGATTGCATCAAAAAACTTTTTATTTTGAATGCAGTCATACTTTATAAACTTTGCACAATTGTTGAGTAAAATCTGATTACAATCTGAAATCCATTCATATTTAAGTCTGAAATTAATTTTATGGCAGTTTTGTGCGATTCTTGATTTAAATTCATTAAAGTCCAAAATTTTTGACAAATCAAAATCAAAAATATTGAGATTTCTATACTTTGTTTCCCAATTTGATACAATTTGTAGTAATGTTGGATCAGATGTGAAGTTAAAAGTGACGTTCATTTGCTTTACATCATTAAACCCAAAATTCAAACAATTTTGAATAAAATTTGTCTTGATAAACAGATTGCCTTGCTTCAATACGTAATCAATAATTGAAATTTTAAGAGACAGAAAGTACTCAGTTTTCATTTGCTCCAACATTTGCTCGATAATTGTTCCAGCTCTATCATACTCTAGAAGTTTTTGATCAACAAATCTGGTGACAAAGTCTTCTTCAGTGAGTTGTGTCGTATATTTAGGAAGTTGTTTGTCATCGATACTATCAATTAGTTTCAAACTTTCATCACGTTTTTCCAATGAATATTGATTTAATTGAATTTGTTGATCACTGAACTGATATTTAATGTCTTCAATCACAATATCATTAGAAATATTTTTATCCCGACTCAATTGGTTCCCTAATTTGGGAAAACCGATCGATTCACACAATTTTAGATAATTTTTTGGAGCGAAACGACTTCCTATTGTCTGAACTGAGAGACCACAGCAGATATGATCCCAAGGGATCAGTTGTGTCCCATTTTCTCTAATCACCAAATTTTTTGAAGTCATTCTAAAGAATAATGAATTATAAAGAATTGAATCAAGCTAAAATTAGTTTTACTAAATGTTGCACAAATGCAAAATTAGTGGACAACTTCGAAGTTGTGTTCGTTCTAGATTATATTAATAGAAAATGTAATGTTTTACCAAATTGCTGTTACTTATTAGTCTTGAGAGTTGCTAAGGAGTGGTAACTTAAACGGAAATTATTGTCAATATTTCCTGAAAATCAAATAAAAATTGTTTTAATCCATTCTTTTGTAAATTCAATGTTTTGGTCAATTCCTTAAAGCCTTTATTGTATTAAAAAGATATGACACTATTTTTTTGGCGGTACTGAATTACCCCGAATATAATACTATGGCGGTATAGGTAAATTCGACAATTTCTCAAAAAATGAATTAATGGTCACAACCGCCCTGGGGGCGATATGTAGTGAAGTGAACATTTTCCACAAAAAATAAAATATTTTAGAAATACTTCTAAACGGTAATAATTTTACAAAGTTTAAAAAAAAGAAAAATCATCTCGTATAGAAAATCTATTCCTAATTAATTTGGCAACCTGTTAATTTTTCTATTAAAAATTTGATGTGTACAGGAAATGTATTCTATACCATGACACGTAATCTTTAGAAATAGAACTACAATAATGTTTCTAGGCTGAAATTATTTAGCGTTAAGTCTAGACTTTAAAATGCTTAAGCTTAAAAAGGCTTAGAAGCAAACACCATCAGATAGATTTTTATTTGCTTAGTTAACCTATAGTTTCAATGGAAGAGATGAATTTTCAAAATATGTACCAGAAAATCTATTCCCTTAGACCCAAGTCCTTTTTATCCTCCCTGGTTTTAGTATAATAAACTGCTATGGGAGTCAATGGTAGAGCTCAATGAACTATACCTATTAATATTTGTCAAAAAATATGATAAAACGCTATTAAAATGCTATACGAGAGTAGAAACTATTTATAATAACGATTAAAACCACAATTTTGATATCAAAAATTTTTGGATTATAGACAGATTCAAGTAGATCTGCAAGAACCAAAACAGTCAGTCAGTGATTTGCGGTACGGCTCAATGAGCAGGTAGTCATAGTAAAGGAATCCTAAGAAATATTTGACACAAAACCTTCACTTCTTTCTTCCCCTCTCCTAATGTTTTATAATTTTCAGGTCATCGTAATTACTAAAAGTATATAAAAGTCGTATTGCATTCAAAGTAAATGATGTTCACAATAATCAGACCATAAGTTTGTTGTTGGTTACCGAAAGTGTTAGTCTGTGCTCTAAGCTCATGCACACCACGTATCGGCACGTGTTCATTAAACCAGAACCACATTTGGAAGCAGTAAATGATAAAAGCGCATTGATTGCAACCCCACCCAACTCATCGCAATGGACATTCCACAGAAAGGCTGAACATCTAATATACATTAGGGATGACCAGGTGGCACATCACACTTTCATTGACTTTTCATACTTGAATTTTGGGTAAAAGTTCTGCAATATTCGCACTTCTATTCAGAATTTGAATTCATACTAACTCTAAAATATTTATATACCAGCCTGGTAATTTACCTGATCATTCTGTTATTGACTCTCCCCCTTCTAATGTTCAATACATAACTCCTTTTATTCTGTCGTTTCATTTAAAGGGTTGGCTAACCCTCTAATGATACATAAGATATTAATTGGTAGCAACTAATGTCCTCAATAACAATATTTGTTTGGAAAAGTCGACTCATCCTAATTTAGCGGTGCAGGAGTTGCACTGAATTGCCCCCACTATCGGACATCTATTCAAAATCCCAGTTCATAGGAATTTTGTGATCGAAAAGCAACTTATTGTGAAACTATTGCCAAACTTGAGATTTAATAGAAAACTAATTAATTGAGTCATGTTCCATTTATTGTACTAATAACCGATAAGGGTTTCTCCGATATGTCAACGGGAGCGGGTGGTCAGCATACACAGCCGTCTCAAGGCGTCAGTCAACACACCATCATTAAGTCTGAGATCGACTTTCAAAGATTGGTAAGAATTTAAGATTTTCACTCAAAGAAAACAGAATTTTGCTTTCTCCACCTCAAACCAGTTAGCTAGTTACATCTTTTTAAAAGTTATATTCAAAATATTTGCTAATAATAGTAATAGTTTATAATTTATAGCTTGGTACAGATTATTTTTGAAAAAGGGTCAATTATTAAAAATTATAATTTATTATATCTTTCAAAGATGAGATAAAATTTGATTCAAAGAGCTCATTACAATTGCAAATAGGTGAAGGGTTGTTAAAGCCGTTGTACCAAGGTTGTACCATTGGCAAAACGAAGGTTTACACCTTAAACTTTATAAGATTTTGTCATTACTTTTTCATCAGTCCTACTTTTAAACATTCCCAAAATGACTCATAATTCGTTGTAACATTGATCTGGGGTATGCATTGTTTTATTTTGGCATCTATTATTCAATCGTGTCTGGGAAAAGCTTATCTTATTGATACCGGCTGGGACTGATAGGGACGGGCTAATGGCTGCTAGAGTTGTGTGATTTCTGTGTCAGTCAATGGAAAACAATTCATTGACTGAACATGTTATGTTTTTATTAAACACATGTTTCCAATATAATGTCAAGTGAAGAGCCGAATAAAAGTGTTGACTGAAACAGCCACCAGAGATTAGACTAAAATGTGCCAAACTATTGCATTGAATTGTTTAAGATATTTTTTGGTCATACTTAAGATTATCATTGATTAACGTATAGTCGGATATACAGATAGACAGATGAGTCCATCCCTTGAAAATCTTAGAAAATAGATTTATTCTATTTAAATATAAATATATGAACTGATTATTAACTCATTAAAAGTATTGTCGCCCATAATGACCCTTTTTCAATAGTAACAATAAGTGATAAATTTTTCTTTTTAAGCAATTTGGAATATTAATTAATTAATCAAATAAAACTATTATTTTCGATCATTAAATAACTGAATAAAAGGGATGTTTAATATTTGATAAATTTTTCCATAGTTTCTTATAAAAATTGAATGCATTCAAAAGAATTATTCAAAATAATTATGTATCACAATGTAAATTCTAATTCTTCTTCAGATTTATTAAATGTTGAGTGTCCTTTTAACACATTTTTAACAGAATGTACAGACTGTAAACTCTATTCAAAAGAGGCTTAAATTCTTTTAAAAAAATTAGACATCGATTAGGCGAATATTTTCAGTCAAAGTGATCTAGATAGCAGATTTCTTGTCAGCTTGCTAAAATTTCAATATCTTCGTCCAAATTTCTTAATCCCAAATATTTAGAAATTAAAAATTTTCAAAAAAAAGAACAAGTGGATATTTCTGCTAATCACAATAAATTTCATGATAGATATCTTTAGCCATTTCTCAGACTTCTGTTTGAGCTTGTCAACTCGAGACTGATAAAGGCATTTACAATCAACCCCTTCAAAAACGATTTTTAGTAGATCAATAATCAGGTCAATTTTGCAATGAATGTATCTCAAGGGCATTTAGTGCAACTACCCAATGACCATCCCTTCGACTATCCCTACTATAAATTGCATAAAATTGGTGTAATTCTGAAGTCAGATGAGTAATGATTTGCTGAGAATCGTCATTCTGTAGAACAGAATTGATTGGTTGCAATCCATGCGAATCGTTTCAACCGTTTTATAGCATTAAAAATTAGCTAGAAGTTTATCTGATTTAATTCCCTGTGAATTGCCAGCCAATCGATATGACATCCAAACCAAACTATTGCTCACAACTTATGACAGAAAGACAATTCATTTGGGTTTTGAAACATTTTTTATAAAACTTTCCCGATATTAGATTCCCGTCAAATTCGGATATTCTTCAAAACAGTATGAATACCATATTTGCTTATAATTAACAGATTAATGGTGAATGTGACCGTTTAGTGTCCAGGGCTTCTAATCTTCTCCAGAACAAGTCCTTTACTGATGTCACATTCATTGTCGGTCCTCCACAACATTCCAAAAAATATGTCGGACATAGAGTTCTGTTGGCGATGACATCTCCAGGTATTTATAGGCTTACCATTAATCGATTGATTTTTTTTCAAAATTACTTTGTTTGAAAGTTTTTGAAGCCATGTTTTATGGGGATATGGCTGACAAGAGCAAAGTTATTCGCATCCCAGATATAGCACCCATTGGATTCGAGAATCTTCTTCGATATGCCTATACAGGTATGTCAAAGATTCAATTATTAAAATGACAAACTTACTTATTCTAAACAAATTGTAGACTCACTGAATCTAAACTCAGTGGAGGACGCGATGCTGACCGCATATGCCGCTAAAAAATATCTTCTACCACATTTGCTGAGGTATTATTCACCTATTCATAAGTACACCAAATATCCCTGATTTTTCCTCATCCCTGCCCAGATTTTGCCAAAATAAATTCTTCCTGAGTTTTACCTGGGTAATAAAAATTTCAAGTGAAAAGCGCAGAGAAACCAATTCTTAAAAAATTAACTATTTTCTCGATTTCCGCCATTTTACTCTTCTCTTAAGCGCCTTTTAGGTCTTAAATCTTGACTACTTATATCTATTAGCTCCGAATTTTTATCAGTGATGGCCAGGATTACATTAACTTGAAATTATTTATTCTAATATAATATATGATATTACAGATTCATTAATTATATCATTATTACTGCTAATATCCTGAACAACTTTTAAGATTGACTCAATTCACTAGAATTGTTTATGTTTATATTTTTCAAAATAGACAGATTATGCCATAACAACCTTAATAAGAATCCTAATCAAAGTCATGCCAATGAATAATTTTAAAACACTCACATTTTTCATATTGTTCGATAATCAAGCTAATTTTACTTTAAGACAAATTCTATTTGGGTTAAGAATAAGGAAAAAAAGTTCAACAAAATTTATTTATAATACCTTCTTCTAATGATTTTTGGTATTAAAAGGAAAAGATTCTTGCTTACCTTCTACCTTCTTGCCATTTATTCGTTTACCTGACATTTTAGTATTTAATTTCTTTTAATGTCATTATTCACTTTCAACTCCAATTGCTATTTATTTTTGGTAATAAATTATCAACATTTTCGACAAAAATCTCCTCGATCAGATTTTCAACTTTTATTTAATTGCAATTATTTGTGGTATGAAATCATTTAATTTATGATTAAATGAAAAGTTTTTATTTTGTTTTAATAGTTTAATTTTTAATCATCAAAATTCTTGGAAATTTGAGCGGATATGCGTTGCTATCATTGAATGATCAGAATATTTACAATGTTTTAATTAAATGGAGTGCTTATTAATATGCAGGGAATGTTTGACATACATAGAGAAGAACATAACTCCTTCGAGTGCGTGTGCCGTCTATGAATTCGCCACTGTTTTAAATTCACAACAATTGGTTTATCAATCGATGAATACAATTGACAGACAGACATATCATGTAATAACCCACAAGTCTTTCAAGTGAGACAAGAAAGGAGAGAACAGTCCAATGTCTTATTCAATCATTTTTAACAGCAATATTCAACTCTCAACTCTGGAATTCATTGTCGGTCGTCGTTATCTCAATCTCTATTCAGAATTTTCATTATTCAATTCAGTCATTCAGTGGACACAAAATGAATGCAAACGCAGATCTGCCAACTCTAACGACATGACTGTCATCAGAGGCATTCTGGAAGACAGGTATTCCAATCACTTAAACTCTTAGTCAATTGCCGGCAAACAATAGATTCTTTACACCATTCCCCCCCAGGATCAGGAAAGAAAACTCGTTTTTAAGCTAGGGCTTTCAACATATGACAAAAAAATTCTAGTCAATTGAAAAATTAATATATTTTATCTTATCGGGAGCCTATATCAAGCATAGGTTTTGAGATATGAATTTCAGTAAACAAGTTCATTCATTGATTGTTTCAATGAATCTAAACTTGATATAAATCATACTAAAGTATAAAATGCATCTTTCAAATCTTTATATAGTATTTTTGGCCATGCAAATTTCGGGTTTAATTGTGACCAATGACAATTAAAAGTTAATTTTCTACCAAGTTATTTCTATATACCGTTCAATTGCATTTATATTTAATTGTTAGGATTGTTTGCTTTAATCAATTAATTAATTTTCAGTACTGTTATGCGAAGTATGAGATTCCTAACGATGTCGAGCGAAGAGTTCGCGCGTGTCGTCTCTCAAACAACTGTCAATCCTGTCCCTAAAGAGGGCACCGATGAGACATATCTTCCGATTGAAAACACTTTCCTAAATAAGAATGAGCAAATTTCAATCTTCATGAATCTGGCGATACCTGGAATAGTGCCCGTTCCCAAAGCCTTGAGTCAGGAGACAACTCCTCGTTGCGCACCGCGTATGACATTCACTGACATTCATTTGCAAATCAATTGATTTTGTTTTATGAAAATCTCGGAAAACAGCCGAATATTTCACTGTCAGGCGCTATAAGCCGGTCACTTACGCCACAACCACAACACTGGCACACGCTTCTCAAGGCGCCGGTGGTAACAAACCTATCAAAACTGTCTGCACTAAATTCCAAATTATGAACCACGATCTCTTCATTGTTGGCGCCTCCATTCCTATTAGACTAGATCCTGGGTGAGTTTTAATTACTTTGCATGATGAAAACATAATTATTACTTAATAAAAGGTATTATTCTGTGCGAACGCCTAAACTTGATTGTCAATTGAAATTTACTTCAAAAATGGGAATCGCAAGCGAGGCTCCAATGGATCAGAGGGCTCAGGACGACGCTATTCTCCTGGTTTATACTCTCATTTCTAATATATTTGTCTTAAAGTTCACCGGGTTCTTGGTGTTAAATATTAATTTCTTTATAAAGGACACAGTGGATGATTCAATAACCCTGGTTATATCAAAAGACAAAGACTGTCATGTTAAGCTTAAAAGACCTCTGAGTGTGAAAAAGGGAAATCTAAACGAATTGCTTCTGACTTTTCAGTCGCCGACACTTAATGATGATATCGTTGTCATTAAAGGTTTGATTGAATTTCGATGATTTCGTGACTCTATTGACCACTTTATTGAACTAATCATTAGGACATCGAAACAAATCGACACAAACAGAAATAGTGGACGGGGAGGCAATCAGTTGGCTCTTCTTCAAGTCAAGTGGCCTAGA
Organism: Euzetes globulus; assembly: GCA_034695525.1. NCBI lineage: Eukaryota > Metazoa > Arthropoda > Arachnida > Sarcoptiformes > Euzetidae > Euzetes > Euzetes globulus. The sequence continues at coordinate 26,584 of JAQIWP010000270.1, forward strand.
ATTCAATGAATTATATTATTTTTACTGAAAATTGAAACCATCTTTGAATGATTCGATTAATAATTGAGGACAGCTTTCGGATTCAAATTCAGACACAACTTCCAATTCAGAGTCAATCGGATGGTTAGTCTGTCGGATGAAATGCCTAACTGTTTATCTAATTATAAATCAATGGCTAAAAGTTTTAAAAAACTTCAATCGTTGTTTGTTTGGCACAATTTCTTCGATATTTTATTATTTCACATTAATTCATAAATTTCCAATTATTGTAAGAATTCAATAATTGTTATCCAGTTATTTAGAATTGCGTTGACACAAACCATCAGTTTTTAGTGATTTGACCGAATTTTTGTAAAAATTCACAAAAATTTTACTCAATTACTCAATACTTCAGTTAAATAAAACCTTTATTAAAGTCCTCGGTGTTTACCTTTCTTTAGAGGATTAGTCTTCGCTTAATTTAGTCAATTATTGTTATTAATAAAATTGTTTATCAACATAACATTCTGAACAATTGGTAATTGTACTAGGATTAATCACAATTACTTTTATTTGACCATAATTAGTGTTTAAATGTATCTTGGGAAAATTGAACATTTTTTCATTATCTTTAAAATGATGGGCAAATTAAACAAATTTAAATCCATTTTCTCAAAAGAAAAATTGTGAATTGATTTAACATTCTTTTGAAAGTTGTTTCTTGATGTTTTTATCATGTTAAAATGACAAAATGGTAGATCTTATCACAAGACTAACCCATTGAATTTTTGAAAAATGTTTGACGATAGGGCAATGAAAATTGATCTTTCTTCCATTAATTATCTAGCTTTAAAAAAATTGTTATTTAATGTTTAAAAAAACTGAAATAAATATTTGATTAAAAAACTATTTGATTTTTTATAGAAAATTAATAACTATATTAATATTTTTAAAAAATCATTCGTGCTTTGAGCAAGAATATTGGAAAATGATTTTATTCATAAACAACAAGGCATAAATGAGTTGTTATCTTTATATGACTTCAGTCTAGTGAGAATCAAGTCACATTAAAAAAAATAATTTATAATAGGACGTTTTGAAAAATTATTCATCGTGCTTTATATTTCTAGTTATATAGTTATATCTAGTTAAATAAATGTTAAATAAATTTTAAAAATTCACCAAAGAACAAAAATTTGTAAGTATTAATGAAACTTTTATGGTAGGTTTAAAAGGCCATATTGGAATTAAGAATGATCTTGGAAGAGCCTGGGGTTGGTTCTGGAAAGTTTAGGGACTGGCAATTGCGGTCTTTTCTCTCATCTATAGTCAGGTCAATAGCCTTCAACTGAGCACTAATACTAAATTATTCAATTTCAATATCAACATTAATAATGAAGAAAATAAATGTCTCAAAATGAATCAATTGAAACGGCTTGCTATTATTGGAATAATATCGAGGAATAGTAGATTAGAGTCGTTATTAAATTGATAAAGATAAGAGAAAGTGTTTGGCACTATTTGTTGGCTGATGTATGCGAGTGAGTTGTGTGTCGCCATTGGCTGCTGTGTTGCTCTCATACGCCATGTTATCAAAGGCTCAAAGAGTAATACAATTTAAAGTGCATTCACTGCCTCTCAACTGATTGTCAACACAATTAGGTTTAACCACTCATTTGTTGACCAATTAATTCAAATTAACGCCCAAATTGTTTTGATGAACATCTGAATCACTCAAAAAAAATTGATCTGTGAATCGGCTTAAAGTTATTGTGAGTCGATTGCAAACTAATTGTCATTTGAGTCGCGTTTTCAACTTAAGGACATATTTCTAATGAAATCTCAAATTCTTTTATTGTTTTAACTAATAATTAGTTTTAAATTAATATAATATCTGATTATCGCTATATATTCGGCGTTTTATAGCTGTTCTCTGAAAAACACTTATCAAAAATGAATACAAACACTAAGAATAGGGTTAAAAGTCGTTCGGGTCTCGGATCGCATCAAAATTCTTCGCTCCAGAATATTAACAGGTATTGTCCTCCACTTCCCCTCCACTTACCACCAAATAATTGATTCATTGTTTTCTAGTAAATCTCAAATGAGACAAAAAAGCGAACGACCCCTCACTCCAGAAGGAGTCTATTTTAACGGACGTCTCATGCATTGCACCACTTCTCTGGTCGGATGTGTTGTCCAAATTCAAATCAAAGACGGCACCAAATATGAGGGCGTTTTACGAACCTTTTCTCCAGAAGTAAGTCTCATAAGTGAAGTGATAAATGTCTGACCAAACGATTTCCAGTTCGAGTTAGTCGTCGATTATGTGACCAAAATAGAGGCCAATTCCTTACCAATTGGCGGAACAAATATCGGTAACTTATTGGTCAGTCTTGAGGCCAAAAACAGCGTTTCTCCACGATTAATTTTCAAGTTCCAAGATGTCGTCAAACTGAATGCAATTAACGTCGACTTGGATTTCGCCGCCAATAAAGGTATGGATTGTCAGACATTGCTTTTCCGGACATTCAGTGACTCTTCTGTTATGGCATTTAAAGGCCATGTAGTGACTGATTCCGAGATAAGTCGATACGATTCTAAGCAAGTAAGTCGTGACAAAGATGTCAAAGAATTGGTTCCATGGGATGGCGGACAGGGCGACTTCGATGAAACACTAGATGACTGTAATGGGGTGGGCGCCCAGAATGGCTGGAGCCCTGATGAAATGTTCAAGGTGAATGAGGCCAAGTTTCAAGTCAAGAGTACTTATGACCCGAGTCTTCCCGACTATACGTGAGTTTTGCTAACAATTGGGACCACAGATTCAGTGCTAACTATTTTGGTATAACAGGTGTGCACTAAACACCGGAGCCGGGCCTGAATTTGAAGAAAAACAGAGAACAGCTTTAGAATTAGCCCAACAAATAGAGAGCGACCCCTCACGAATCGAACGGTATGCCAGAGAGGACGCTGACGATGAGGACAAGTACAGTGCTGTAGTCAGACCTGCAGACAGTCAGCATAACCGCAATCAAGACCGCAATCGCAACAGAAAATCTAATAACTCTCCAAATTCTAACACTTATTCGGTGAATAACAATAGTGGAGGCGGTGCTGCACCCGGACTACCGCAACGACAGCCCAGAACTGGAATGTCCTCCAATACAGGACCCACTCCTACACCATTCCATTCAAATAAGAATACTAATTATAATAAACAATATTCTGGGGGTAACGGGGGCTCCAATTATACCAATCCTTCACATAAGGGTCAGAGCTATCGCGACGAACAGTTATCAACGTTTCCGATCTCTGGTCAGACATATACTAAATCTGGTGACAACGAAGACTCCCATTTAAATTCTGGCCAACAGAGGGCTTCTAACGACAATCGAAGACAGGGGACAAACAAACGGGAAGTGACCGCAGATTTGAAAAAGTTTAGCAATGACTTCAAACTTCCCTCAAATGTTCCCTCGACTCCTGAGACTCCTAAAGAGAAGGACAGCCCCTCTTTGAAAAGTGAGTCTCACGCAAAGCACACAAATGCCAGTGGTTTCAGTGCAAAGAATAAGTCACCGGCCGGTGATTCCATACCAGTGAAAGACAAATTTACCGAAAGTGTTGGTCCGCCTTCGGTCGAAGATTCTTTGGGTGATAAAGAGTCGAGAGAAGTGCGCGATTCCAGTGAACAGAAAGACCCAGGTGACTTCATAGAACCTACTAGTGCTGCGTCGCCTACAGGTTCTGCTCCAGACACCGAAATTGCTAAGAAGTCGACATTGAATCCGAATGCAAAGACATTTACGCCTCGGTCTCCAATGGCTCCTCTG
>JAQIWP010000271.1:0-30356 GCA_034695525.1 Euzetes globulus
AAACAGTGAACAATAGTTCTGTAGCAAGTAATGAAATTGTAAGCGAGCTAATTCCAAATAGTCAAACAGCCTATGAACCCAAAACAAAGGACATGACTGGAATAAGACTCGGGATTAGTTGTAAAACTGTAGATCAGATTTAGATCATCCATTGGTGAACCGAAACTTACTCGATTGAAACAGAGAAGCGCAGATGAAGAGCTGTCGGGTTAGTGACAGTTATGGGTTAGCACATCAATTAACCCTTAAGACCAAGGTCGTCAAGGTCTGAGACCTCAGCGAAAGGTAATAATGGGAGGGTAAAATGGCGGATTTTTTTTCAAAACCTCACGGGGGGTATAAGTGGAGGGTATTTGTCCAAGATTGCGGCCGGAAGTACCCCCCGAGGCGGCCATTTTGTTCCCTATTCCTCCTTAAATTGACTTAAATTAAGCTTAATTTAGTTTAAATTACCTTTAATTCAGTTTAAATCCAGTTTAATCGTTAAAATTACCGAAAATGGCGAAAATTCCTTGAAAATGGCCGCCAAAAATTCTCGACCTCAGGGGGATATACATATTATACCACCCCCCTATGACGACCCCTGCTTAAGACAACACATTAGGTAAGGGGGTAGTGCAATTTGATCAGACTGAGACTGAACCACAACCGCCGGACTTTCGGAAAATGCGTTAGAGCTTGACTTAGGGCATTAATAATCAGTTAGGTCAAAATAGTGCCGGCGGGATAGATCAGGAACAGATCATTTGCTTTTCTTTTAGCTCAGGTTATTGGGCACTTGGAGTTCCGATAATCTATATAATTCTGACCTAACGCTCAAAGTTTAATTGTCCAACGGGTTTGACTTTAAACATTTTACTGACACAATAAATGGGTTTTACTGTATTTCATTGAATTTTAATTCGTGAATGTTTTGTAGGCGCGAGTCGTCGGTAAAACTTTCCTGAAATCCGTTGATTTGTCAATAATTGACAAATTGTTGGGCTCTCGCTTTAAAAGAGATATAAACTCTCGAGAAATGAAATGTTATTTGAATTGAAAGGCAATTATCTTGAAAATGCAATTCTTCTATTATTTGTGTTGTTGTGGATGTTTTGGACTTTTCGGTAAAAGAAAACTTCGAACAACGAAAACATCGCAAAAGAGACGGAAATTAGTTATTTTGGAATCAATAGCTACCAATCAAAAACCAATGCCTATTACTTCAGATCCCGAAGAAAAGGCAATGGAAGAGCTGACAGACATTCATCGCATTCCGACTGATATATTTCCCACAGAAGAATCAGTAATCGATTGGTACGGATTCAAAATTATTTCGCCGATAGCCGAGGGAAGCTTTGCTCACGTCTACGAAGCCATTCATATACAGACATATGCAGTGGTGGCCTGCAAAAGGATCCCTATTTTGGACTATAAAAAGCACACCCAAAACACCCATAAGCCCACTGACCACAAGAAGATTGCGAGACTCAAAGATATAAAGAACGAGTTATTCATTCTTCAGGAGATGAAACATCCGAATGTCATCAAAATGATCCGACACTTCATTATTGAGATGAATAAAACGAGAACTCTGTATGTGTTTACGGAGTTGGCCACCAAAGGTACCCTCACAAAATGCCTGGCCACTAATGGACCTTTTGATGAGAATATGTGTAAATATTGGTTCGCACAGATGTTAAGCGCTATGTATTACATGCATAGTAAGGGAATCGCTCACAGAGACCTCAAACTATCCAACATACTTTTAGACGATACGGACGACATTCTTATCTCCGACTTTGGTCTCAGTCGTATCGCTTATCGCAAAAGTAAAGGCGGTGTCCTCGAATCCAACACTTACTGCGGTACTCCTCCCTTTATGGCACCGGAACTTTTTGAACGTAAACCATATAATGCATTTCTGGTCGATGTCTGGGCTTTGGGTGTGATTTTGTATCGACTTTATTGCAAAGAATATCCCTTTAATACCGATAAGAGAGAGGAGTCGCTCCACAAAATGAAAACACGTGGCTGGAAATTGTCCAATAAAATCATTGCTATTCCCACAAATCAAATGACAGATATAATCAAGCAAATGTTAGAACCAGACACGACTTTGAGACCAGTTATTAAAAATTTGAGGAAACACCCTTGGATTAAAAAAGAATTCAAAAAGATAGATAAAAATGCGCTCAGAATTATTGCCAAAACAATTAAATCTCCACAAACCGCAAAGTCAATGAAAACCACTCAAAAAACTATAAACTGATTGAAAAACTAATTTAATTTTTTATTTATAGATGAGTGAGTTTTTTAGATATTTTTAACAATTAATGAAATTTTATTGAATTTTATTGAAATTTTATTGAAGCCTTTGATACTTTGATTTATAGACAATAAAACTTATAAATTATAATTCATAGAGCATTTTTTATGGGATAAACGTTTTTCGGAGTTCCTCGCGCATTCAGATCATTATCAAAACCGAGCTCGCGTTTGACCAAAAATAATAATTGATTAATTGAGTAAATAATTCGAGCAAACAATGTATTTAGAGATTTGAAAAATTAATTTATTGTCATCGATCGACAAATAAAATGTCTTTTATATGAATTCAGTTCTTAAGCACTTTTCCAATGAAAGCATTTTATTGCAACACATTATTATTATTGACCACATTTCTGTGGATCGGTTCTTATGAATATCCGTTTAGAAAACGAAACATTTGTGATGATCAGTCTGACCAAGTCAAAATCATAAGCCTTTTCAATTTTCACACAGATTTGATTATTCAAACACAAGAAATGCTTTCCGGAAATATTAGCTTTTGGAGGGTTTATGACACAGACATGAAGTCCTTTGATTCCGATTATTCAAACGATCCGAAAACAATTTCCCTAAAAGTTAAAGAAAAGGTTCATTTAATTGAAAACTTCTATCGTGATATAAAGAGTTTATCAATGAATGGATTAGTTATTGGTTTGTAAACAAATCAATGCATTTTATCAGAAATTTTATTACGGATTTTATTCTAAAGATCCTGACAAACCAATAATTGGACACTCCATTCCTTTGGAGATGACCGCACATATCTTCATGGCTTGTTCACAAGTCAACCAATCAATCAGTTCATCAGTTAAACCAACAAACGAGACATGTCAACTATTCAACTCACTCAATCTTGGAAAAAAACTGGTTTGCATTTATAATTCTCCAGGTAAACTAAAATCTCAATCTCAAAAAGTGAAACTGTTTCATATTTTTATGTTCTTTGAATAATTTACCCAAAAATAGTCTCTTAGTTTTTTACCAAAAAAATCTAAGAAAAGTATTCATAAATCTTTCTGATTCTAAAATTTCAATCATCTATCAGAATATAAAATTAATAATTAAATTAATTTTTCATGTGAATATTTTTTTTGCAGGCGGTAATTCTAATTTGAAAGGGATAGTGGCCCAATATAATATCATACCAAATGGAGTAGTTGATCAAGATGGAATAGGAATTGTTGGGTTAACTAATTTAGGAAGTAAGGTTATTCCTCTTTTCAAGAATATTTGCCAACTTCCCCCGAGAACAGTGTCAATTTGCTTCAACGACACTTCTATCTATTCGAAGGCATGGTTTTCAATATTGAACAGCCATAAGAACGACACTCCTTCCAAAATAATAATTTCATTCAGAGAATACAAGACTTTTCATTCTTCAGTTCATTTTGTTGTGGATCATCCTTACCATTGTTATTACAACTTTAAGTTCAATAAATATTATAGTTTGATGTCTTGTCCAAAGAACTGCACTCTTGACGCTCCACTTTATTTTGTAAAAGAGAATGTTGGATATACCCCTTCAAAAGAAAAATATCAAAATATTGAAACAGTCAGTGACTTTTTTTCAGAAGAATCTTTTTCCAATTTTAAATTGGTTTATTCCCTTGCAAAGGATCTAACCCTCAGACGAATGCTTGGGTGCAAGATAACTCCCACTCTTTTTGACCCTAATTATTTTTGTTATCGGAAACGACAATTTCTATCAATTTTAAGCCTTGGAAATGATGTGTATTTTCAGGCCAGGGGACGTTTCTGGCGATACAATAGTTATGGGTTTGATAAAAGCTTTCCCAACAATAGGTCAGTGCGTATGGTCCCTTTGCGCTTCGATTCAGATATAACCTCACTTCTGGAAAACTACAATGACATCGGTCTGTGATATCAATGATTGCACTGAAATAATTTATATAGAATAAATAAGAACTTGCTTATTTTATTGACAGAAACTTCTGAACCGGTCTATGGTTTTACTTTTGACAGCGGACTGCACGACAGCTGCCGAGGAGACGATGTCAACTGTAACCGCCGGCTCTCCTCTTCAAATCAGTATTTCTCTGCCTGTATTTACGGATTAAGCAATAAGTATGAGACCAAAAATCATTTAATTAAGAGGAAAGCCCTGTACTATACACCTGAAGGCCTAAGACCTTTCAGAAACGAAACTCTTGGTAATGAGATTGCAAAAGATTGTCGGCTTATACAAAAAGCGCTTGGTGAAAAACAAATTGAATCGATAGCTGTAGAGCAGAGTTTAGAAGGAAGCGCCAAACTTCATAAGTTTTATGTTATTTCTAGGAAAGGGACCGAAAAATATTTGGAATTCTATACACTTCATACACTTCGTATCACTGCTAGGCTTAAATCAATGAAAATTCACGACCAAGTTATCTCTGTTTTTATATTTCATTCTAAGTTGTATTTGTATCAAATTGATAGCCTCTACTCGGTCAGAACAATTGACGACGACATTCAAATTGTGGTCAGTTATTTTTCTATCTAAGGTTATCATGATAATAAAATTAATTAAATGAAACATTTCAGGCATTCCCTTATAAAGGACACATTATAAATCTATTGTTCTGTCCCTTCAAGTCCAGCAATTCTTTGGTGACTGTGAAAAGAGAAGGGGTTTGTCAATGGATAAAAACTACTTCCGTCGAGAGTGTCTTTACGATAGGAAGCCATCATTACCATCAAGTGGGACAACACTTTTATAAATACAATGAATACAACGACAGTCGCTTTTATTACGATAAGCATGTGACGGATCTCTTCAACGATTACTTCGGTAAGAGTTGATTGAATTGTAGCAGGACATTTTTAAAATATTAATAATCAGATACCAGACATCAAGTAACAGGGTTTTCTGTGCCCCGGGGTTCTAAGGGAGAAGCCTCCCAACATTTCGAAGTTCTAATTCACGGAAAGAGTAATGAATTGTACAAAAGTATTGGCAAATATATTTACGCTCTCTTTATGATTGGTGAAAATCGAATCTCAGCTTTAAGTACTAGGACATTCGAATTTCAATATTTTTCTAATGGTTCCATTGGACCAGCCCTTAATTGGGGTTTTGATGGTTTCATCGAAGCCTTTGCACTAATTACTCCATTGAAAGGCAATATCAATCTCCAAACTATTGACAAACATTTGGTCTGGATTGATTTTAATAAAATTAAGGGCAAAAAAATTCTGGGAACAGCCTCTTATTCTAGCAAAGATTTCAATTTTCTGTTTAACTACAACATCCTCAGTAAAATCAACTGGAGAAAAAAGCGTAATGTTCCTTTTGATGAAATTATCGGGTTTCATGATATATACCAAGACCATCAAAGACTGATTACTAAACACAAGCTCCTCTTGTCTGCCAAAAAATCGGGAAAACAGATTGAAGAGTTTGACCCTGTTCAATATGTACCATTAAAGGTTTGTTTTGTGATCATATTTATGAGAATATATTCTAAAAACCTACTTAAAAATTAGGTACTTTATCGCGACTTGTTCTGTACATCCAATTCTTCAGACGATAGTTCACTCGATTTCGGCCATGATTTCAAAACTGTGACCTCTATAATAGCTTTTCTGATTTTGGTTCTGATAGTATTGGTATTTGTGGTCACTTTTTACAGCTATCGCTCGAACCAGAATTTAATCGATCAAAAACAAAAATCAAATGCAAAGATTGGTGTTTGGGATAAGAAAAAACTAAACAATTCCAGAGTTACAGAGTCTGAAACCCAATCGGTTAAACAAGGCTCTAATCAAATCAATACTGAAGTTCAAGATTCTTCTCAAAGTTTAGATATCAATTCAAAAGCTTCGGAATCATTGAGCACCAAATCTGAATGAAAATTGAGTCACAAATTAATTGCTTGATATTTTTTAATTAAAATTCTTATTTTCAATGGTATTTTTCTATTTGATTAAATGTACAGTGGTTGTAACAATAGTGTTTTGGTCGGTTACTCACTAACAACGAGATTGTGGATTTGGTTATAACCGGAATTAAATAATTTTGATATATTCTGAATCTAATAATTGATTAGAATCGACCAGTATAACATTTTTTGCCAATGGTCACAATTAAACCCGAAATTTCTGGCCAAAAATGCTATATAATATAAGATTTGAAAGATAAATTTTATACTTTAGTAAGATTTATGTAAAGTGAAGATTCATCAATACTATCAATAAGTGAACTTTCTTACAGAAATTCACAACATAAAAGTTGTTTCGTTTACTTTTCAATTTATTTTGCAAATTCTTTATGCATTCTGTATTTTGTATGAATCACTTCTTTTAAGACATGAATTACAATAAACAAGTTCATTCATTGATAGTTTTAATGAATCTAAACTTTACATAAATCTTACTAAAGTATAAAATTTATCTTTCAAATCTTATATTATGTAGCATTTTTGGCCATGCCAATTTAGGGTTTAATTGTGACCATTCACAAAAATAGTTATACTGGTCGATTCTAATCAATTAGTAGATTCAGAATATATCAAAATTTATTAATTCCGGCTATAACCAAATCCACAATCTCCTTGTAAGCTCTTTATTAGCCTAGCCCTAGCCGAAGACTCATTTTGCCCCACCCTATGGACCCCTCCCTAGGGTCTTCCAACTTGGTGACCTCTTATCAAAAAGTAATTAATTAAGAGCATAGCTGTCCAAAATTTTCTCCAAAACAAACAAGTTGTGCCTAAAGATTGTGAGTAAAAACTTGGAATAAATATAATTTTCATATAATATACAGGATGAGTTGGTCATAGCTTTTTACATTTATCGTAGAAATCATGATATAATAAAACAAAGAATCAAATCAATGGCCAAAAGTCAAACTTTTGATCAGAATACCAGAGTGAAAAGTCTGAAACCCACTCCGTTGGACACGACTCCAAATAAAAACAGATTCAAATCAAAACTAAAATTTAAGAAAATTCTTTATAAATGTTATGGTTCATTTTTCAGATACCATTTTTAGCGATTCAATTTAACTTGCCAATTTCATTGCATTCATTAGAATAAAAATCTTATTATTTCAAACTTAAAAGTAAAATGAGTTACAGTAAAATTCAAAAAGATCTGGCAATATGGACATTTATTTGACTGACAATTCAATATTTAGAAAAGTAGTTTTACACTTTGCCATTAACTTTATTTAGCTGGTTAAATCATTAATATTAATATTAGTTAATAATCAACATTAATTATCAAGCAATTCAGTTAGACCAGGGACCAACTATTGAGATGAGATTTAGGGTGAGCTTGAACATTTAAGGTAAGTTAAGTTTATTCACTTGGCAACCACATAACCAATGATATTCACATTTCTTTGGCATCAATTTGTTTGAAAGTTTATTCTTTATTAGGATTACACGATGTCTCAAAAGTTCTCATCAATAAAAACGAGGACCTAGCAAATAAGTCTTTGCTACCACTCATGTTTTTAATTAAATCAGAAAATCAGACTCGATCATCACTCATTTTTATTCAATTTTAAAAATGCCTACCAAGATTACAAACCTAAATTGAACTGAGAGAAGCATAAAAAATTGAATTATCACTCGCTATGAATGGTTATCAATAAATAATAATTCTTGCAATACTTTTAACTATGGGCTAATTTAACTACATTTTGACTCTTAACGCATGGATAACTCAGAGAAATGGCAAACAATAGTGTGACTTGAGTTCGGGTCATTGGTTGGAATTGTCTGGTGTTATGCAACTTTTCATAAGTTAGTTGCGGTAAAAACCAGTTCTGACACAAATGACTAGACATAACATTAAATAATAGCTTTCGACTTACAAAACACTCACAAAACCAAAAGTTTTGCAACTTTGCAACCAAATGGCTTTCAATGGAGACTTCATATTCTGGCTGTTTTTCAGATAAAAATTGCCTCAAAGCTGAGAAATCAAGTTTAAGTAGTAATTGAGCAAAGTTTGATCAAGGTACTCATTTTAACGTCCAGGTACTAAAGGTTTGTACACAATGTCATGTACTCTGAAAGTTTGATATGTTGTCAATAATCCAGAACCACATAATTGTCAAAATAGGTATTGAACGCCTACCAGTGCCACCGAAACCTACAGAGCACTGGTATGACTGCTATGACGTATTTCTGCCGCAGAATATGTCTGAGAGTTAGCGTAAGAGAGAGTCAATGCATTCAATGCACTAATAGTTAGGCAGCGAATCGACGAATACATCCAATCCTATGACTAATACTTTACTACTCATACGATTCACTAACCATTGAATCCAAGTTTAGAAGATTTTTCTTCACAATTGTCTGAATCAACAAAAATACTTCATTTGTTTATTTGGTTTATGAGAAAGACTCGCATTTAATACTCGTTCACAACTCGCCATTCAATCGCTATTTATGTTGTTTTCATTGAAACAATTGATTTAATTATTTGTTTCCATCAGTTACTCAATTCATCCATCAATTGATTTTTAAGTTATTTTCATCGCATTTCCAAAAATATGGAAGACTTTTATTCGGATCAAACAGTTCAACAAAACAAACCCATAGACCAGTCCTCGCCATTTGAGGAATTTGATGTCAAACGGGAGACTCCCGAAGAAATAGTGGCCGAAAATGTGTCGCAACAGCTCCTAAGCAATGCTTTTGATTATCAGAAGAAGGAGTCTGAACCAGACAAAGCTCAAGAAGTCGAGACAAAGCCGGCCGTCGCTGAACAGACACATAGCGAACCTTTAGTCGAAGAGCCGATCCATCAAAACATTGACATTCAAAACGAACAACGATTTAGTGGTATTCCTATACAACAGTACATCTATGACGAAGAGGAAGAAGACGAAGAAGACGAAGAAGAGGAAGAAGAGTCCGATCAGGAGTTGGATATTGAACCAATTGAAAGACACCGAAAAGACGAGCAATTGTTGGCCTTCAGAGACAGTCCTCCTCTGAAACGAGAAAATAACGACAATTTGTTTGATTTGTCGACTGAACCGCATAATGAAACAAAAGAGGAAATTCTCTATCACTTGTCTGATGACAATGTCTTAACCGCTCAGAGCTATGGCATCGGAAGTGATCTAAGAATCGATTCTACGGGTTCGGAGCCTAACCTACAAGAAGTGTCTGCATATGAACTCAATTATGAGGACCCCTTCTCGACGCCTCACAAACAAAAGGCTCAAATTAATAAACAGACTGAAGAAGAATTCGAGCGCTTTGTCGAGAAGTGCGAACCCTTCGAAACGATTGCCACCGACTTCGAGGAACTCAAACCCAAACAATCGATTAATTTATTAGATTTGGATCAAAGTTTAAGCGGAGTGGCGGACCCGACCGACCTTCCCATAGAGTCGCACTCTATTATAGAAAGCCAGTCTGAGTCTGAGTCAGAGTCAGAGACTGAGCCAAACCACGCCCTGACCGCTGCTGTCAACGTCGTTGAGTCAGATAAGGGCTCGGATGTGGTGCCCTCCAGTGCTGTCGACACTGAGTTAAATGAATTGCACATTCAGTCAAATCCTGAGTCAACCAATAAAAGCGATACTGACTTCAATCCAACTCCAAATTTAGATTCTTTTGAGCCAACACTCACGTCGAGCACTCATCTCTCTGAACAGGACTTCCGTATTCTACAAGAAAGCACTTCTCCGCCACAACCAACTGAGACCATCGAAGAATCGCCGATCACTTCGTCAATTGAAACCCAATCAACAAAAGCTGAGCCACAAGAAGAGGTAATTATTGCAGAGATGGCCAAACAAGACACTGAACACGCGGTCACCACATCGACTAATGAGGCCAACTGTCCATTCAGTCCAAGTGAGTACCCCTTCATTTCCTTATCATTTGATCCCATTTCTATAGAAATCATTCAAATGTTTTAAAATCCATTTTCACTCAATTTGTTTGATCTGATCTTTGGTTCGGGTTTTGGGAGAAAGGGTTCGCCAATTGATTTACTGATCGGTTTAAGACACACATTAAGTCTCATAATTGCCTTTTATTTTTGTTTTGATTCAATGTTTTGTAAATGAATCCGATTTGCGTTTCAGACAAATACAGTTTAAATAACATACGGTATGAGTCGAGTCATTGCCTGCAATCGCTCTTCGATTGCGTAATCATTTGAGACACGTTTTAATTGAGTCCGAAATGCTTTTCGACATCAATTTTACTCTCATTTCACACATTATTTCCATTCATTTATAACTTTTATAATATTTATTGAATAATGATTTGATTTTAAACGGAAGGACAAACTAATAGTTTGGTAAATGGGACATCAATTAGAAGCATGCTCAACTGCTTTGGCTCAACATATGCTCTCTCTCTCTCCCCATTTCTTATTTCTATAGAAATATTGAATGAACTTTGTCTGAAAAAAATATAATCGCTTTTGTAATAGTAATTCATTTCATTTAGTTTTTCATAACTTCTTTTGTAGATTTTAGACTTTCTTAACATGAAGTTAGACATAACTTATCTGATAGTTTCTTTTAACTTTATCGAGATACTTCTAATTGAACATTGTCTTTGATAACGGCTCTCTCTCTCTCTCTCTCTCTCTCATGATTTTAAAAAAATTAAAATAGATTTAAATAATGATGAAAACTAATGAATTTGCTTAACCCTTGTGTGCCCCCTGACCGCAATATAGGTGCGTGGTTTAACCCGAATCAGTTGAATCCGACGGGTAAGACATTCATAGCTTTAAACTATTTGTGCTCTTAATCTAAAAATAGTATTTAGTTTAGTCTTATTTTAGTTCGTTTTCAAAAAGATATATTTGTAGTGTTTTATCGTTTGATTAAAATAACTTATGATTAGTTATAATGAGATGAGTAAACAATACAGTCGTACAGTTACTGTACAGTCGCTTCCGATAAATATTTTCGAAAAATTTTCCATAATTCCCGAAATGTAAACTTTGAACGGCTTTAAAGACTGGGAAATGCGTACCAATTGCTCGCATTTTCACTTTTGGCTTATAATTATTTCAATCGCTTGACTGCAATACTCAAAAATGCATTCATAAGAACTCATATTTTATTGACATTTGAATTCTGTCTTTATATCGCTGTTAATACAGTTTATTAATAATTAATTGTCAGTGAAAAGCAATTTTTCAATGTAACAGTCATTTGACAATTGAGACGATAAATGTGTTTCATTCTGTTATAAATCGTTTCATTAGTTTTTATGTCTTTCTTTATTTTCCGCTTATTTTTATCGAAGAAAACAAATGATTATTAATTTGTGATCAAAGAATTGATGTAAATAATTGAAGTACTGAACAATCTTTTAAATTAGAGGTCATAACAAAAATGTTGATTACTCTTAAGGCTAACTCAGATAACAAACATTAGTTGTTTTAATGATAAAATTGATTGAATTTATTTTGAGATATCCATTAAATAACTATTGAGAATATTTGGAACCAATTTTTTATAACAAATCTCGTCTCACATCTGATTTGCATTTTGAAGCATTGTAAAGCCTGAAGTCGTGAGCATTAGACGGGAGGGGCTTATAAAGGATTGGAGTTAATAACCAATCAAATGAGTTTATTCAATGAAGAGCGCAAAATATGAGTACAAAAATCAGATACAATATAACATATATACAGACAAAAATGTTATGCACCTGAGAACTAATTTACACTCTTTTATATGACTTAAAGTTTTTCTTATCACTCATTATTATCACATTTAGTTAAATAAGCAATTAAAACTAACATTTATTTACATTACAAGCGTAACATTATATTTGAATTGACTTTTATTTGACTAAAATTATCACAGATTTTATGAATTGACTGAAAGCGTGTTTTGTTTACTACTCACTATTGGTTGACAAGTGGGGGTTGAAGTGCGTCCCCGTCTAATACTCACGACTTCAGGCTTTAGTTCAGGAGTCATAGAGCCTTTGAATACATGTAAATCTCAGAATTTCATAACTAATAGCTCTTTCAATACTTTAAAACTGATAAAAATTGACGATTATTTCAAACTGCAAATGTTTTTAGTGATAATATTAATTGAAAACATTAAAAACTGAAATTTATTATTAAAATATTTTGACCCAATTTTGTGAACATGCCGATTTTATGAACCTAATTGCCTGACCAGACAATGTTCACAAAATTGGCACTGGAGTGTACTTTTGAAATCTAATTCCAAACAAAAATAATTTTAATAATAATTTCTGTTTTATTTTAATAAATAAAAAGATAACTAGGTCGATTGTCTGGAGACTAATACAAAATCAATGATTCGATTCTTCAATGGGAAAGATTTTGATAGTGTAGTGAGTTGTTTGCCACTCACGGAAACCATAACTGGAACGGCAACAAAATAAAATCCAGAGACGGGTCACTACATAGAATCTGAAGACTGTCAAAAACAAAATGATTGCATAGAGAATAGTGTTGGAAAGGGTGGGCTTGTCGTGCAACCAAATGATAAAACCCAAAAATGCCAAATGGATTACATTGACTGCTCGAAGACCCAATTCTTTGATTTGGTCCCAGTCTTCCGGAGCCTCTTTTATATACTCAAAGTAATTCTTCGGATAAACTTTAGTATTATTCTTATATTTGAAGTCACACAACGAACAGTTAGTCTGAGCCGTCAATTCAAGCCATTTCTCAATACAGGACTTGTGAACGATGTCAGTCTTGCATTTACAGCTACGGAGCAGTGGATCTTTCGCTTTGACTAAACCCTTCAGACATATCCTACAAGTCTTTTCAATCATTAGAAGTATTGGATAACTTGTCCTCAAATTAGTTGCAAATCAATGGCTTAATATTTGCTTAAATTGCTTTGACTCTGGTTTTTAAAACTAATAAATTTTAAAATAATAATGAAGGGTCTAATAAGGTGAGCAAGCTAACAATCAATTTATGAAATACCTCGTTTGATTGAACATAGCTTTCATTAGCCCTGACACTTGAAAATTTAATTAAGAGTCGTTTATTTTGTTTTCATTTCAAATATAGTTCTGAACGTATTTTAAAATTATTTCAAAAACTTCTAAGACTCAGAAAAAGAAGATTAATGGACTTCTCATTTGATATTTGTTCAATTACTTTCATCGTTTGCTTTTTGGTTTCAAATTCGTATTCTCAGAACAAAACAGAATGGATTGATCCGGACATAAGACTATGCAATGATCTGAGTATCGATGCAGCAGTAAAAGCTGACGATGGCCAAGATTATATTTTTAAAGATGAATATTATTGGGTAATTAACAGTACGTCTGGACTTTCATCAACAAGTTTTGGTCAACCTATTAGCAAAAGGTGGCCAAACCTGCCCACACCTCTTGACGCCGCCTTCACTTTAGTCGATCAGAACCTCCAATGGTCTACAGTTTTCATTAAAGTATTGATTGATTTAAGTTTTTGTTTGAAATTAAAATTCAAATATTTTTAAACTCAGGACAACCAATGGTTTATCTACAAATTCAATCAAATGCAGGGCAACGGCTCGACCAGTTCGTGGCCATATTATCCCAAGGGTCGAATCGAGGCAGCCTTCACTTATTTCAATTCTCCGGTCGACTCTCCGGACGCTCTCAATAGACCCATAAATCCCATTTATTTCATCTTCGATTCTGGCGAGAGATTTGTCAAATACCATAACATAAGTACAGTGAAAACATCGTTAGACCGCCAGGACATCAATGCTCTTGCTTACAATATCACTTATAAGACAATTAGAGCTGGTCGCCATATGTGGTTCCTGTTTGGCAACGAAGACTACTATTCGGAGACACTCAACTCATTCATTCCGAACGTTAGTGCAGTGCTCACAAATCTAAATGATTTAGTTATATTCGGGAAAGGCACATATTGTAGGGGTAATATCACTCACACCTGGCCCCGAGTAAGTATTTGTCTTGTGTTTCTATATCACAAAACTTTTCTTTTCTAAATAGTGTACGAATCAAACCCTTTCCCCTTACTTGAAGTGTCCGCGAAAAGCAAGACCTACTACTACGACAACCACGACTACAACCACGACTACAATTACCACTACAACCACGACTACAACTACCACCACAACCACGACAACTACTCGTCGTACTACAACTACTACTACGACTACGACTACGACTACGACTACCACTCCTCCAACTATCAAAGCAAAGTCTTCGATAAGTGATTGGAATAAAAGCAAACCGGAGGTCTCGGATTCACCTCCAGAAGAAAGTGGTGATACAAAACACAAGGACAATGGCTTATGGTTCCTATTAGTGTTCATAATTATCATAATCGTTGTCGTCATTGCTTTGATTGTGATTTTTCTGATCAAAAAGAGGGAAAAGAATAAAAAAAGTGCATGGTCAAATAACGGACCCAATCCTAACATAAAGACTGAAAATAGCGATTCCATAAAAACAGTGAAATCTGAGGTCCTGTCAAAGCGTACGAACGACAGCGACTCTCTCGAGACATTCATGAAGAAGTCTAAAAACAAACTGAGAGACAACAGCAAAGAGAAACTCGCAAAAAGCCCAACAGTAAGAAGTAATGAAGGGGAAGAAGCCGATCAAGTGGTCAACAAATTCAAGAATTCACAATTTCAGTCGAATCCAAAAAACAAATGATTAAGAAAGCAATTGTTTTTAGTCATTCCGTTTTTTTTTTCTTTGATATTTTTATTCAAAATATATTATTATTTTTAAAGAAATCTATTTTAGTCAATAAATTGAAGACATTTAGGAAATGAGAATTTTCCCCAAAATAATGTTGGTTATTATTACCTAGACCAAAATTCATTAAGTTATCAGATAAACCTTCAAACTAAAGCAAAGTCAGACTTAAATATCCTGATCCTCTGAAGGCTTGTTTAAAGATCAATTAAAATCATATTTATACAAGATTATCCAATTAATGAGGAATGATTCTAACAAAATGATTGAAAAAAATGATTTAATGAATGAAATCGAAATCTGAATGCGAATAAAAGTCTTCGAAAATATAATTCCTTATTCTTAGTGTTTAATGTCTTAGTATTATAACAATAAATATGAAACTAAATAATAATGAAATTACTGCAAAATTTTAAGTCTATTTTGATTCGAACTAATTCTTAGGTTTTTGCTCTTTTGATGCAATCTTTCCTAACTTCGGAGTCAACGGTTTGGTTTGGTTTGTCTGAGTGGGAGGACTGATCCTTTCACACCCCGTCGACGCTTTAAATAAATAAGAAGAATGTTATTTAGAGACAAATCATAAAAATGTTTTATCTCACATCGAGGGGACAGTCTCTTCACTTTGGCTATAGTTTGATCGCAGTTATCGTTACTATTAATGGACGCTTCAAATGAATTCTTATTTATTTAAATGCTATATGAAGTTAGGCTTACATTTGGTTGGAGTCCTTTTGACAGTTTTACCAGTAATCGAGTCAACCGTTTGGACGGTTGAGCCCAAAATATTCGATTTGGATTCCGGCCCTTTTAATATTGGGGGCAAATGACGGTTCCTTTTCCAATAGACCAGACCGATAGACCAGGCGATGGCTATGACTGCGATGCATATGAAAAAAAGAATCAGGATAATCCAAATACTGTAATTTATAATTGTGGGCTCTTCTGCCAAATGACTGCAATCTATTAATACTTTTGGTGTATATAAACACTGAGAACATACAGAAGGAAATGTCAGAAACAAATTCATCGAAAGACAACATTAAACATAATTAATGACTGACCGGTTGGTCCACCGAAAGATCTATTGTGGGCTTTTGCTTCTTAGTCTTATTGGATGTTAGATCTAAACCAATTTGATGACAATATTTAATCGTTTTGTTGACTGAAAACAAAACTATTCGAAAGTTTAAATTTTTATTACTCTTCATGTGTTGAGAGACGGCTATAATAAGGTCTTTTCCTTCTGATTCGTTCGGTGTATAATAACGACCCATTCCTTGGTTGGCCACAAGAGTTATATTTCCAATTCCTCTATCAAACTCTAACGTAAGGTATTTCCTTTTGAAGACACTTTGGGTATCCCTCGACACATGGCTTTGACTTATGAAAGCATATCTCGAATTCTTTGATGGATTCCAGGCGACAAATATTGAGAAGGAAGGCTTAAAATCGGTTGTCTTGAATGGATTCCATGTTGTATTCAATTGAGTTCCGACCGTTTTGTTGAAATCCCAGGGATTACCCGAAGTCGAAGTCATGTCTTTCCATTCAATCGACAAATCTGTTCTCTGAATTGAAAACAAAGTGATAATTGAAACAGAATTTCAATTAATTGACTGACTCTAAGAAATCCGTAATAATATTTCCATTTAAAAAACAAACTGAAAGCCGTTGAGTACTGACTGCCGAACACACGACTAACGGAACTATCGTTTGACACTAATTTCAAGTCATCAAAGTCTGACTCATCGATCAGCCAATAATCGGATCCGATTATCAATGAAAGGTTTGTCTTCTCCACACTTTGTTGCAAATATAGAAATTCAAAACTCAAGTCAATCTTGAATCCATTTTCTTTGAACGCCAGACAAAAATCTTTGGTTACAAACTTTGGAACAAATAGAGAGACAATAACTGAAATCAATTAAACGACTATTAATTTCATGGAACCCAAAAATATAAAATTAGATCTAAACCAATGGAAATGATGGCAAATGTCTTCATTTTTCTAAAATAACTGTCTTCAAAAGTGATACAAAAATGAATAAATGAGTTTAAACTGAAAGAACGAATCGTTAATTAAAGGGGAAATAAATTCAAATGAAATCTCGAAATTAATTTTCATTATTATTTCAATTAATTGTTTGACGTCTCGTTCAACAATTTGTGACAAATTAACAGACAATCAGATTATAGGAAAGTTTTTACCGCCGGCGCCTCCAAAACCTTATAGAAATAAAATTCAATGAAATACAGCAAAAAATGTTTGTTGTGTCGGAAAAATCAAAGACAATCAAACTTTGAGCGTTAAATCAGAATTCATAGGCTGTTTGACTATTTAGTCTTAACAATAGGACTCACATTTTCAATATTTGCCAATTGAACTGTTGTTTTGGTTAAACTTAATTTCTACATAATTTCTTCTCATTTTGTTGTTAAATAGGCTTATTTTCGGTAAACTTAAACATAAACTAACTTAATTAAGCCTCTATCAAGTTTTAAGACTAAATTCCTTAAAATGACAGAAAAATGGCGGACTTTTTGGCCGCCAATACTTAAAAAATTAAAATTTTTGAATGGTCAATTTGCTCTACCTTTTTATGAGAAATTCTTGTTCAAACCTAGGGGTGATTAATCACCAAATCTCGGACATAGGGGGCTAATCACGAAACCCTTTCACACCCTTTGTTAAATCCCACTTATCGACCATACTTAATCCAAAACCAGCTTGATCATATAAATGTTACAATTTGCGACAAAAACTAATAGAAATTAAATGGCTTGATTATTCAATTTAATGGTTATTAAATCAAATAAGTTAAACATTAAGTATAACTAAAATAATTGAAATTAGAAAATGTATTATCGGATCAAAAGATCGTCTTTTCATTGAATTCAATGATTAGAAAAGAAATATATATAAAAATAAAATAAGAATTCTTCTAAAATTAACACTAAATATAATTAATGTCTATTTTTTGTCTACAATTTCCTTATCATTTGAATTGAAATAAATTGCATTTTAATCATACAATACATCAATTAAGAGATGTCTTTAACACATTTAAATTGGAACTTAAATTTGAGAAATATATATAAATTAAATAATATATATATTTAGCGATCGATACAAACATGTGATATAACAGAGAATATCAATCAATATATTCATATTTACATCAATTTTAATTCGATTACAACTAAAACTAATTATAAAATATTGAAAATTCAAAGTAAAGGGTTTATAACAAATGACAGCATTGATTGGTCTTTCGGGCAGTTTTGTAGAACACTTTGCTCTGAGAGCTCAGGTCTTCAGATTTGGCCACCAATGAGTCCAACTTCTCGCCCCTCTGCAGAATACTTGTGATAGTGTTGTGGAGAATGATTTTGGTTTCGTCCAAATCCTCCTGGATTTTAGTCATCGCGTCCGCCTCTTTCGGGTTCTGGTATTTCGTCAGATAGGCGTCCAGTGCTGTGAAAGGCGCAGAACTGATCGCAACAAAGGGTTAACTCATTTTTTTTGTCTATAATTACAGAAATAGTTGTATTACTTGTCGAGAGTTGTGGGCCACTCATGTGAAGCAACCTTTTCCGCGAATTCGTCCAACACTTTACTGATGAGAGTGTGCGCCACTCTATGAGGGTATTCGTGGTCTGATATTATCACTCCCGTCAGGCCATCCGATCGGACGTATATGTGACACAAGTATTCTGCAATCAAACCATAATTAATTAAACAATCAATAGTCGGCTGAAGAGTCAATAGAGACAAACCCTGCTGTTTGACCGAAGAACGGGACGCCTTTTCCGAGCGCTCGACACAAACTTTTGAAGTGAATTTCATGAACTCCTGGACACTAATCAATGGTTAAGAATTAATCAGCAAAATATTGATAACCAAAACAATAGTTCACTGAATACCTGTTTCGCTGAAAATATCCAAATGAAGCCAAATCTGAGGCCGACTTCAGATTAATGACCCGATTGTTCTCATTCTTATATAACACCGAAATGTAATACAATTTAACCATTTTTTCGACTCAATTAAGTGAATGACAGATCAAAATACAGACGAATAAGCGGTGACTCTGTCTGTAAGTCAACTCTGCGTTCAATTGAAGCAAACACTGAGTCTCTCAATCAATGCCTTCAATGCAAAACGTGTTGACATCAATAGCACTCGTAATCAACTCATGACGTCATTGCACACCACATCCCACAACAATCTAATTAACTTGTTTGTTCCCCTCTTTATTTGTTTTAAACGATTCCCATTAAATTAATTTTGAAGATATTTCATATTTCCTAGGAAATATCTATGTAAATAAGCAAGTTAATTCTAAAATCAATCTTAATGTGAGGGGAGTTGGTGTGAGAGCGCCCTCTCTCTGTGAAGAACACTAGTGTTGAGTCAAAACCATTTTCCGTTTCCTTTTCGGTTTTGCCATTATTTTGATTCAGAGGTAAACTATTTTCAATTCTCTTTAATTATCGATTACTTTAATTGTATTTAAGATTATTTTGACATAAAATGAGTGTTTAGTTGTCTTCGCATCGATTTGTCGATCGATTACTCATTTGTTGTATTTATTGTTAATTAAATTGTCTTAAAGTCTGTGAAATCAAAACACGTTTTTCATGAAAACAAAACATGAGATCTAATTAAAACTTTTAATCCATTGAATAGTTGGGAACCGATCACCAAATAAAGTGGTAATTATGGCCAAAATGAATAAATTGGTGTCTTCTTCGAGAAGGAAGAACAGGAAGAAGCATTTTAACGCTCCGTCTCATATCCGAAGAAGGATAATGTCTGCGCCGCTCAGCAAAGAATTGAGACAAAAATATGGCGTCAGAAGTATTCCAATCAGAAAAGACGATGAGGTCCAGGTATGTGCCGTTTATGACCGTATGTCAATTGGCATCTAATGTGGTTGTTGTGTCAGGTGGTCAGAGGTCACTATAAGGGCCAACAGGTCGGCAAAGTGGTTCAGTGTTACCGAGCTAAATATGTTATTTATATCGAGCGAATCCAACGCGAAAAAGCCAACGGCGCCAGTGTTTACGTCGGTATTCATCCATCAAAGGTAATCATCCTTTTTTACACAACTATCACCGAATCGGGTCCTCTTTATTTCAAATTTTTAAAATGAAGTATTTTAATGAAATGGAACTAATTTTCCACTAATTTAATGCTTAATTCAATTGAATGAATGAATGCATTAAAAGGTCGATATTTTGTGGATAAACTGATGTGAATTGTGAGCAGTTTTCGGTGATTCTTAATATTATTGAAACTTTTCTAACTCTTCGACAATTGTCTATCAGGTGGTGATCGTTAAGCTTAAGATGGATAAGGATCGCAAACGGATACTCGAGAGAAGAGCTAAAGGCAAACAATTGGCGGAGGGAAAGCTCAAAGGAAAACATACGGAAGAGTCGGTGGCGATGGAAGCCTCTTAAGTCGACACCAGTTTATTGTAATTTTTATTTGATTTGATGAATAAAAATTTAATTAAAAATAGAATTGTTTTGTACTTAATTTCCATGAATTTGATTGTTATGCTGTGATATGTGCTGTCTTCTCAGTTCACAGCTTCAATGTTAGTTTCAATTTTAAAAACAAGTAATCTATTAGTTTATTGTTTGCTTAAATTGTTGCCTCAAATACAGTCTATTGTCGATTTAAGAGGATTTTCGGTTGCGCCTAAAATGGTCACTTAAATACGGATAACTTTACATTAGTGTATAGCTGTTAGTGCCGCAAAGCACTGTCTCTAAATCTGGCATTTCTCTTAAACCAAGGGTAGACTGTATGAAAAAAGTCGACAATTCTTTAAGGAAACAATTGTTTTCAACTAAAAAAAGTTGAAACTTATTTGAAGTGATCTAAAGGTCAAACTTTTCGATGACATCAAATATCCCAAAATTTTTCCATTCTATGAATATTTATAAAATATTTAGTTTGTTAGGCTTGTTTTGAGCTGTCTCAGTTTGCTAATATTCATGGTTAAAATTGTTGAAAGCCTAGTTTTATTGCTTTCTATTTGAGTTTTGATTTTCTTTTAGATTTTGGTGAATGACTTTCAGGCACTGAATTATTTAAATTAAAATAAAATACAACAAAATCTGAAGTACTTTTAATCTATTTGCTTAATGTTAAAGTTTCAAGGTTACTAGTTTTGTCAAATTAAAAATATTTGTCTTTGCCCTGGGGCACAATTAATTGATAACCAGTTCACCCAAATTAGCCTCAATTTGATTTCATTGAAACTAAATTTTACGAAAAAATCAAAGTTTTATAAAAGTCTGAATTTTGATTAACTTTTCGCTTTTTCCACTTCAAGTGTTTAAGACTTGGATTTGGTGTAAGCAAAGTGTCATTAATATAAATTAGTCTTGGTTGGTTTTATTGTAAACACTTTCAAATTGTTTTTATGAGCGTTTCACACAAGTGATAAAAATTAATAGTAAGTTACATTTTTTGTTTCCCTTTTTTAGCTCAAGTATACAACAAAAATATTCCGTGCAATTTATATTTCCAGTATCTTTAATGAATTATTCATTAGACACTAACCTCTGAAATAAGCCTAAAATGTCTAAAAACTTAAATTAAAATTCATTTTTAAAGCGAAGATAATTTTATCGAAATTTTGAAGTTTCTTTCATTGTATTCAATATCCTCAACTTGCACAGTTAAACTTCAAGCCAGGAATATTTACGGGTTTTGTATAGAAAAAAACCTGATGGCCGGAAAAATTCGAGTGATCGAGGGCAATTTTTTTGTGAACTTTTACGACTTGTTGACTTTTCAGAAAAGATTTTAATGATTATCGATAATATTTTATTGCAAAAAAAGGGAATATTTTTGCCTGGTGAGTTCCCAATTTTAGACTTTTTCGATTTATGTTTAAGTTAGCAACATTTTCTCATCGAATTTTCTCTTAAACAGAAATTGAGCTTGTGCTTCTCTGTTTTAATTAAATTGTTATTATAATTCAGTTTTATAATTACTGTGTGATTATTAATTAATCGGACAACTTTTAGTTCACGAGAGCACAGGTATGCGCGCGCTTTCAATAATGAGTGACAGACTAGATCTGATGTAACAAGTTGATTTTAATTTTATTAAGCTAAAAATGGTGATAAATCTTTAATGTGTTATGGTCCATTTTTTATGTCCTTTGTTAAAAAAGGTCCGATTGTTTGTCTAATAGTTATTAATCCCAGTAAATAATACCTTGTACCTATTAATTGAAAACAAATCGAAGGTTTTTGTTGATTAAAAGAAATAAAATTTTATTTATCAAAAACAAGTAAATTGAGTCCTCGTTATTGGTTTCAAATATAAATTAAATTCTATGTCAGAGCTTTGACTTCAAAATCCAAAGAAGTAAACAATGGATCTATTTTGAGACTTTATATCTGTTACTCACGAAATGTTATCTAATTTCAATGGTAATCAGATGTGATATATTTACCTTTGAATGTTATATTAGTGATAAAAGGGGAATGTGATGTCACATCACCATCACCATTTTCTGTGTCATTGATATTTTCTTGGAACCAAAATTAAATTAAACGAAAATTAACCCAACATAACAATTTCACTAACGAACAATAGTTTGAATATTCTTGGATTAAAAGCTCAATTCTGTAGAATAATAGGGAAACCGGTTGAGGCCGTAAATCTGGGCTCTCATCTCAAAAGAAGTGAACTCAAATGACAACTTATTCTAATTCTGAGCTATCAATTAAGCGCATCAAATCTCTATTTATGATTACCCTGTACATTAATGCACTCCAATATAGCATTAAATGAAAGCTCAAATTGCGTTCAAAACAAGAAGTAAATGATTTTTTGTTCGCAAAATGCCTTTTGGGCACTAAAACAGGACTCGTTTTCGACACATGTTTTTCTCAAACTTATGGCATCGAAATTATTCTTAAAATTTTACTATTATTTCGGAAACATTTTGTCTTATAATTATATTTGTCATCAGATCTTTAATCGTCATAAAACTCTCCAGAATTCAAATATAAAGGTATGAAAATTTGATTTTGATTTAACTTTTAATGTCAAACCATCAGAGGTTCGGTACAAAAATGTAAATGTTTAGACTTGAAATGATTTGTTTTGGTTTTCAGTTTAACTTGTGGCAAGCCTTCAATAAAACTGATTAAACCCAAATAAAATACTTTTATCAGTTAGTTTTAATCAGCTGAACTTCTAATTATGTAACTTATCTAGTTACAATACGAAAAGGCCAATTCAGATTGCAATGAATTTTTGAAATATTCTAATATTTAAATAATCGAATCGATGACATTTCAATCGAAAAGAGTAGTGAAGTGCCAGAAAAGCAAAGCAAACATAATTTGTGACTGAATTTCATAGAATATGCGTAAAAGGGATCGATATCCTGTGGTTACATCAGATTATTCGATTGATAATCTGAGTAATTTTGTTGAATCATGACATAGTTTCATTTTCATTGATCCTTTTAATGGAATAAAACTTTTGGTAATTATTTATTCGCTATAAATGTCATAATCAATGACTTGTACTTAAATAAAGCGAACCCTGATTTTAGTAAAAATGTTAGAAATTCTTCATTTAATTGCCACCAAACATATGTGAAGAGTTGCAAAGAAGTCCATTTGAACTATAATCAAATGAAAGTTTCTTCAGCGATAAGCCTTTGGAGTGGTTTCGATCTTTGAACAGTCAGTACTCTAATGCTTCTAATTGTCAAATGTTTCGACACAAGAATAATGTAATCACAATATGATAATATCGTTGCCTTTATATTTAATGAAATTCTATTAAACTTTGTTTAAGTCTACAAATCAAGTGTTGAGTTCATATAACCTGATATTAAATCGAAAAAAATCGTAAGAAATCGAGTGTTACTTTCAAACCACTTCTCTCGAGTTTATATCAGTTTTATCCATAGTTTGCCTCTTTTTTGCGCTGAATTACACTCTAATCATATTTTTTATTATTTATCTTTTAGTTTTGAAAGAAAACCCGATCGGATGTCTTTTGGGGACACCTTCTGGTGATATAATTGTTATATAAGTAATTTGTTTGAGTGAAGCAAACATTTGAAATCAAGTCTTCTACAAATGAGTTCAATTTGTGAACAAAACATAAGTTATTTAAACTTTATTTTCGAATACTTCAGTTGATAGTTAATATTTGATAGTTTTATTCGACTCATCCTTTTGTCAGACATTAAGTTGAGTTAAATTTTTAGTCAAACTATTTTCTGTTGTCGACATATCTGAAAAAATGTCAAATTTATTGTACGGTTTGAATAATTTATTCACAAAACGAATAGTTATTGAGTTTAATAACAAGACTACAAGACTTTTATTGCATCCATCGATCGGATGGCGTCAGAGACCTACTCGTTATATATCTAATGGGAAGAGAGGGCTGAGAGCCCTTCAGGACCACCTGCAAAATAGGATAGAAGCCGACTCCAGTTCTCAATCATCGAATCCAAACCAAAATGTGTTCAAAAAGGCTTTCGATGCGAGAAGTGATCTGAAAAATGCTGAAAGAATTGTCGTTAAGTTGGGTTCGGCTGTCATTACCAGAGAAGATGAATGTGGATTAGCGTTGGGAAGATTAGCGTCAATTGTCGAACAGGTCTCTCAACTCCATAATGAGGGCCGAGACGTCTTAATGGTGACCAGTGGTGCCGTTGCTTTTGGTAAACAGAGGTTGGGCGCAGAAATCAGAATGTCTATGTCTATGAGGGAAACCCTATCACCTAAAGAGTTGATTCGAAGAGGAATGTCAGGTCCTGAGCCAAGAGCAGCTGCTGCTGTCGGACAGAGCGGTCTGATGGCTCTCTACGATGCAATGTTTACACAATATGGTGTTCATATCGCACAGGTCTATATTCTTAGTGCTTTACTCTTAAATCGATTTATTTATTCAATGCTTTAGCACTGAATTGACTGAAAATATTTTTAGTGTAAAGTAATGTAAAGTTAATGTCATGTATTTGTTAAGGTTTTGGTGACGAAACCAGATTTCTATAATCCTATCAGTCGATACAATTTGAGGACAACCATAATGGAACTCTTGGATCTTAACGTAATTCCAATTATCAACACTAACGATGCAGTGGTGTCACCAGCGCTACCGGATAGCGACTTAGCCGGGGTAGGGTTGGATCACAATATACTAAAGGACATTGACTCATTGACTAAAGGGGTACAGTAGACACCGATAGTTCACTCTGTCTGATACAGGACTTCGGTGTTATATCTGATCCGCTGTTTCGAGTTTTGTCTCAAACTCTTCTGTTGTCACATTCAGCAAATCTTTACTCATTTTAATGATATTTTTGTGGAACTCTTGAATCAAAATAATTTCTGAGTTTTGCCTCAATTGACAGGTAATCAGCATTCAGGACAACGACAGTTTAGCCGCACATTTAGCTGTTGAAGTGGGAGCCGACTCTCTCATACTTATGTCGGATGTCAATGGCATTTATACACTTCCGCCCAATGTAGAGGGGGCTCGTCTTCTGCACACATACTCGCCTTCGAATAATGGTATCGTCACTTTTGGAGGTAAATCTCGTGTTGGACTGGGAGGCATGGAGTCAAAAGTCAAGTCGGCCGCCTGGGCTCTAGACAGGGGTGTGTCAGTTGTCATCTGTAACGGAACGGAAGACGAGGCAATCAATAAAATAATTTCGGGCCAAAGGATCGGCACTTTTTTCACCCAAACAAAACACGAAACAGTTGCGGTTCAGGCGTTGGCAGCAAATGGTATGTAAAAATTATGTCTATCCTCGCCTTAAATCACACTTCACTGTAAGCTCCGTTGACCTCAATCTTGTCGTTTAAATGTCTTTTAAATCGACGTTAGATTATTGTCAAAAACCAAAATTTATCTTTCATTTGATGAGATTTGAGTCATTTTCTGATAAATTTTGTCAAACATTTTTGTCGTTTGAATGTTAACATTCAGTCTTCAGAATAGACTAATTAAGAGCCAAATTAATGTTCAATTTATCATATTTTGAAAAGCGTCTGAAATCAGTTTTCATTTTGATCATTAGCTTAAGTGACAGAAAAAATCAATTAGCTTAATTTGAAAACTTGGGAATAGTTATCTTCTGAGCACAGCTTCAGTTTGATGTCGACTCAATTATTGAAGTGATGCCTCCGTCTCTCATTTGAACACAATATTTGATTTTTGCTCATAATTTTTAAAATATTTGAAACATTTTCTGAGAATAGCCTGAAAATATACAATTTTGAAATGTTAATTAACCATGATCATTTAATTATCTAAATCTCTTGAACTTCCGTTCATTTTCCTTTGCAACTGAGATATAGATTTCATAAGAGAGGAAAATAACTATTTATAACCAAAATATACATAAATTATCTGATATTCGAAGTAATTAGAATGCCTTCGAAGGCATAAAAATTGAGAAGTAATTTGTCATCTCATTGATTGTAATTAAGATTATTAGTAATCATATTAATATGATATTATATAGTCATTAGTCTAAAGATATTCTAATTATTTTACTGTAAATTAGACAGGGCCAAAAATTCATACTTTCATTCATAAAATGAGCATTGCTAATGCGCTTAGAGAGTAGATATATTAAATGCAAGCTGTCATATTAACAAACTATGAAGGGTGAGAATGCTTTTATTATTAATTATATTTGAAAATATATACAAAGAGTTATTAAAAATTAATAGAAATAAATTATTTCAAATAATAAATAAGAAATCTCAAGTTTATTAAAGTTACTAGCAAAAGACAATCAATTATCATACACAATTATACTAGACCCCTTTCTCAAAAAATCTAAGTGCTTGGTCAAGACTGCTATAATGTTTAAACATGTTTTCAAAGAAGGCTACAAATGACTACGTTATAATTTATAAAGATTCCCTTAAAATTTGAACATTTACTATACTCTAGGACTGGGGTCTATTCAGACACAAATATATATATATATATAATATGCAACTTTGTTATAGTCGTAAAAACGATTCTGTGCACTTAATTTTAAACCATAAACGAGCATATGGAAGATCTTCCACTGTCTTTAGACTAGGATTTTTAACTGTAAAATGAAGGAATTTCATGCAGAACAAGGATAATTTGTATTTGTCTTCGAAATTATAAGTTAAATCTAAACAATTAAGATTGTCTGCTTCATGAACATCCCTACCATTTGCTAAAAGCTCACTATTTAACAGTACTATTATATTTTTACATTCGAAACCATTCAAATTTGACATTGCTCATTTTGCAATACTGTATCTGTTCTGCATTTTTGGCACAATTTCATGTTTGTGATCCTCAGAAGTGATTAGTTTTGCTAAAGAACTCTAAAACATTGAGGAAATAATAAATTATATAATCAGAAGACAATCGTCGAGAACAGAGCTGTTCATTGTTTTGGAATCTGTGACCGATTTGCGAATCTCTTCAAACAAAAAGCTCTCTAAACATTGCTTTCACTCGCAATGAATAGAAATTCCTTCATTTGTGTTAATAATATTGCAGTAATTAATATCCGTACGGTTTAAGTCACCATTTGATTAATGAATGGACTTTTCTTTTTATATATCCGTCCAATTCCAGTCACAAGTGTTGGCTAAATATCATTGCAATTAATGGTTCATAAATATTGTATGAATTCAATCAATTGTATTGTCATCTAATTGTTATAACCCGACTCTATATAAGGCATTTTTGTCGTCTGATTTTGTCGTTTGTCTCAAAACATATCAAGAATTTGATTCAAACATTTTATTAATATTGAGGGAAAAAATCTATTATATTAAGAATTTTTCATTTTCTTTCTTCACATTTGATTTGTGTCGCGAACTCACAAAAAACCTGTCAATCATTTATAGCCCGAAAAGGCAGTCGCACTCTTCAGGCACTGACTCCTCAACAAAGGTCTGACATAATCGAAAGAATCGCTAATTCCTTACAAACAAATAAGAAGGAAATTCTTGTCGAAAACGCTAAAGACTTGAAAGAAGCGGAATCTACGGGTATTTCATTTGATCGAAACAAATGGCATTTGAATTATAAACTATTAAATATTGAATCCAAGGCTTATCCAAACCACTTCTTTCGCGATTATCACTGAATTCGGAAAAACTGAACAGTCTATCAGATGGTTTGATCCAAATCGCACAACAATCGAGGAATGCTCTTGGCCAATGTTTACGTCACACTCAAATAGCAGAAGGAATACAACTCAAACAGATAACCGTTCCATTGGGTGTACTTTTGGTGATATTCGAGTCACGTCCCGATTGTTTGCCTCAAGTGGCAGCCCTTTCCATTGCCACTGGAAATGGTCTTTTGGCTAAAGGGGGCAAAGAAGCACTTCATACCAATAAATATCTGTATGATCTGATTCGTGAGTCGCTCTCCCATTACGAATCAGCAGAGAATGCCATAGGACTGGTAGGGATCTACAAGATTAATGTTCTCTTTATTTATGAGTTGGGTTTGACTTTAGGTGAGTAATAGGGACGACGTCAGTGAATTACTACAACTGGACAACTATATCGATTTGGTAATACCCAGAGGTTCTAATGAATTGGTTCGCAATATACAGGAACAGAGCAAATCAATACCAGTGCTCGGACACAGTGAAGGCATTTGTCACGTTTTCATAGATGATAGCGCAGACCTGACCAAAGCCCTCAAAATAGGTGACTTAAACAACAGGAAACCTATTTTTGTCAATTAACTCAATTATGGTTTTTCTATTGTCAATACCTAGTTTTGGACTCCAAATGCGATTACCCTGCAGCTTGCAATGCCATGGAAACCCTTCTATTGCACCGGTCGCTCCTCGACACAGACTTTTTTGTACGGCTCTGCAATCAACTGAAAGAAAACAATGTGACCATATATTCGGGACCCCGTTTGAATCAGAAACTGACATTTGGACCGCCACCAGCCAAGTCGTTGCGCACAGAATATGGAAGTCTTGCCTGTACTCTAGAGGTAGAATTTATACCTTTTATTATATTAACGATAATAAGAGAAAAAAATTATAAATTGAAAGATTGTGGACGACGTGAAGGACGCCATCGAACACATCAATACATATGGGAGCGGACACACAGATGCTATTGTGACGGAAGACGGTAGGCCTCCCATTAACTATATTTATTTAAAGCCATATTTTCTAAACGATTTCTATAAATAATTGCATTTATTGGTTGTTAGCGTCAACGGCACATCTTTTTCAGAAGAGCGTTGACAGCGCCTGTGTTTTCCACAACAGCAGCACCAGATTCGCCGACGGATATCGCTTTGGTCTAGGTAAACAGCACTTTATTGACCATACATTCCTTTGCTTTCTTATATTCAATTACCCCGACATAATTTGAGTCATTCTTTTGTTATTTATTTTTAGTGATTATTATGTCAGACATTATTATAACAAATATTGAATTTCACTCTTTAGGAGCTGAGGTCGGAATATCGACCGGTCGTATCCACGCTCGAGGTACTAAACATTATTTTATATTTATATTTCTATTCAATTACAATGTTTGGTCACTCATATAGGGCCGGTCGGAATGCAGGGACTGCTCACTACTAAATGGGTTCTCAATGGTTCTGGAAATACAGTTTCGGACTTCGCTGCCGGACTCAACCAATACACACATCAACCCTTGCCTTTGGAAAACTTTGAATAATTGATATTTTTTTACCAAAATTAATTGACTGTAATTTTTATAAATTTTTCTAAAAATCATTTATTTTGTTAATAAACTTTCATCGAAATAAACATTTTTGAAAGTCATTTTCAAATTCAGCAAAACTGAGCAAATCTCTGAAGAATTCCAATGGTTTTCTTTCTTTTTTCCAACAAATAAAGCAATTTCTTTGTTGATAGTCTTTGAGCCTAATTTTTCATCGGATCAGTATTTGTCTGAATATTGCATATAAAAAACTCGGAGCACATCATTAGAAGTCAGTTATATTTAGTTAAGCCCAGAGATGTAAGTATGCAAAAAAACAGTAAGAATTAGAAATAATAAAGTATACAAAAGATGTTTTTTTTCAGCACAAGTCTTTTGAGATCAGATCTGAAAGTTTTCTAATGGAAGAAATTTTTCAGATTTGAATATTGAAAATAGATATGTCTTTCAATTTGAAAAGTCTGTAATTTTCAGAATTCTGAGATTTACTCACAATTTTTTTCACAACTTTGAAATCAAAAACTTTGATCTTGCAAAATATTAATACTGATTATTAATATTTGTTGACAATATTGTTTCGACAACTTATTGCTGTTGTCTTCTTCGGCACTTAGAACTCAAATGAGTCCTGTCTTGAAGCCA